>KE155951.1:200714-223439 GCA_000411075.1 Sisymbrium irio
TTCCCGATGGAATCAGGTAAATATGGTTTATAGATTCTGTTTCCCAAATCTATAATTACTAAATCAGTAACCTTTTTGAATAACTTCATTCTCTTAAATCTGGCAGAGATATTACATTATTACTAGATCTCTTTCGTTGGGAGGCTTAAAAGCCATGAGAGAATCTGAAGTAAGCTACACGATCAAAGTAATTTTAGCCCATCCCGCGAACAAGAGCTCATGGAGATACCTGAAAGCCCTTTATAAGGACGATACAGATTCTTGGATTAGTGATCCAAGTGTTTCCTAAGTCTGTTTGACCGTTCTCTCGCGCACATATTAGTTATGTATAGGTAGAGTAGATTATATACATAAGTATTTGTACCCGTTTAGCTTTACCCTACATGCTGAACTTGAAAAATGGAATAGAGTAAGGTTGTCTGGTGCCAAAACATTTACTATTAAGTTGAGTTTGCAAATTAAGCATTTAGCGTTCATTCTTTTTCCCCTAGGACAAGTAGAATATAAATAAAATTTACGGCTATTATAGATTTAAACAACACAAATGTATAATAGTTTCACCAAGACAAGATAGCTGAATACAAATTATATTTTGTCAAAAAAAAAGAAGAAGATTACCAAGTACGACGTAGCTACCTTATACAATAGAAGTCAATAATTTGATTTGTCAAACAACATTGTTATTTTATCTTATGAGTAAATAACAAACCTAATGAATATTACATAAATTTTAATTATTTTTAATCTAACCTTTTATTTAAAAAGTTTAGAATTACTGTAAGTTTCTTAATATATAAAATTATCAAAATATTCTTAGTTTATAATTTACATAATTTGTTTTAAAATATATTTATGTTAATTACATTGTTTATGTTTATTATTTATATAATTTTTAAAAATAATTCTATCTTTAACGGTATGTAAAAAAGAAAAGAAAATGATAAACATATCTCACGAAAAAAAACTATCAATTGGATACATCATATCAAAAACTTTAAATTGGTATAATACAAATAACCATATATATAAATGTATATATTAATGATAAAATGTGATTAGATATATGTATCTATTTAAAAAAAATAAATAAAGATATAAGTACAGAAGTGCATATTTATTCATTTTTTTAAATATATCATTAAGATATAAATAGATATGTGTATATCTATTAATTTCTTTCATAGTTAAAAATAAGAAAAAATTAATTACTTACCGAAATTTTGAATAATATACCAAATATAAATTTTTGAATATTGTATTTTTTAATGTATACAATATATTATGTTTACAGATTATTCAAAAATTAGATAATTTTTTATATTCCAATATTAATGATGGTATAAATGTTTTTTTAACTTAGGAAGAAGATTATTTTTAAATATTTTAATAACATAAGAAAATTTTCAAATTAAAAAAAAATTAAAATAAAACCAATTTTCCCTAACTATTTAATATTTTTCTTTTTTCATCAACTTAGATACTCTTTCAAAAAAAAAGGTTTCTATTAAATTGAAATTGAAAATTTTACCAATCAAATAGCTTTAATATAACCATATTTCTGAAAAACTAAAAGAAAATTGCTCAACATAAAATAACACAAACATAAAAAAACGTTATAAAACAAAAATACACGTCTTGCATGAATATTCTTCTAATACAAAATAATTTACTATAACTAAGATGAATATCTTAAAATCATATATTAGGAAAAAATTTAAAACAAACACACCAAAAAAAATAGAAAACGTAAACCAGAAATGTTTTAAAAATTAATTAAAATGGACCATCCCCGACTTTCATTTAGTCTATATAATAAAATCAGAAACTTGAGAAACAATTATATTTATACTAGTGGATGCTCAAATTAAAAGGCCGATATTAAACGGGCTAGGCTTGATGTCGTTGGGTTTGTTAAACGAGCTTCAATGAATCATCCGGTTTGGTTTAGTATTAACAATCTGATTGAATTGAACCGTTCTTCTATTACAGTGGGTTTCGAGATTTGCAGAAACCTGAGAAAATGGCTGCAACTAGGTCTGCATTTCTGTGCTCCATCTCCAGAATAGCTGCTACTGCTCGTAGCTTGATCTCACCACAAACCAGACACTCCCTAACAAACCCTAATTTCAAAATTTCTCTTCTTCAGACTCGAATCAAAGGTTCCATTTCGAGGTAATTTTTGATTATCTTCTCCTGTGTGTTTGTTGGGTTATCTTACTTTGACTCAAAGTTTCAATTTTTAACTCAAAATCAGAAACTTTCTGCTGCAAGAACGATTCCATAATGTCATTGCTTCTACTGTGTTTGGTTCTTCTACACGCAACTCTTCTCAAGGTAACTTATGTTTCTCTGTATCAAACTGATTCTTGTTTTTAACTCAAGCAAATGTGGTTCTGTTTTAAGAGCTTGTTATCTTGAATCAAAGTGTAGGGCGTTGTGTATCTGTTTCTATGTCATACTCAACATCAGTCCCAACACGTTCACTTAGAAGAAGAATGAGCAAAAGAAACAATCCAAAACCTGTTCTTAATGAAACCAAGTTTCAAGAAACGATTTCAAAGCTCCCACCAAGATTCACACCTGAAGAGCTCGCTGATGCTATAACTCTCCAAGAAGACCCATTAGTGTGTTTCCACCTCTTTAACTGGGCATCTCAACAGCCAAGATTCAAACATGAGAACTGTAGTTACCACATAGCGATTAGGAAGCTTGGAGCTGCTAAAATGTATAAAGAAATGGATGATGTTGTCAACCAAGTGCTCTCTGTTCGTCACGTAGGTAACGAAAACCTTTACAACTCGATCTTGTACTATTTCACGAAAGCGGGAAAGCTGATACGTGCCGTGAATATATTCAGACATATGTCGAGTAGTAAGAACTTGGAGTGTAGACCGACGATTAGAACGTATCATATTCTCTTTAAAGCCTTGTTGGGTCAAGGTAACAACTCTTACACGAGTCATATGTATATGGAGACGATAAGGTCTTTGTTTAGACAAATGGTGGATAACGGGATTGAGCCAGACGTATTCGCTTTGAACTGTTTGGTTAAAGGTTATGTGCTGTCGCTTCATGTAAACGATGCTCTTAGGATATTTCATCAGATGAGTGTGGTTTATGAGTGCCAGCCGAATTCGTTTACTTATGATTATTTGATACATGGGTTATGTGCTCAAGGTAGGACTATTAATGCTAGAGAGCTGCTTGATGAGATGAAAGGAAAAGGGTTTGTTCCTAATGGGAAATCTTATAACTCTCTTGTTAATGCTCTTGCGCTTAGCGGTGAGATTGATGATGCTGTGAGATGTTTGTGGGAGATGATTGAGAATGGGCGTGTGGTTGATTTGATTACGTATAAGACACTTGTTGATGAGAGTTGCAGGAAAGGGAAATACGATGAAGTGAGGAAACTATTGGAGATGTTGCGAGAGAAAAGGCTTGTGGACAGAGATTCTTATCAGAAGCTTGTGAATGTTCTTCACAAGGATTTGTAGAAGATGTACAAAATGGTGTTTCTAGTTTGTTGTAATAACGAAAATTTTGGTGAAATTTATCTAATGTTTACATCAGCTTTTCTAATTTTACATCAACTCTGATGTAATTTTGCAGATATCCTCACATATTCATGTGTTAGAGAACTTGAAATTCGTTGTACCAAAAAGAGATCAACAATGCAAGAGAAATGGGGACATTTAAGTTAGCCAAGTGGGCTTGAAAGTTGAAAATGATGCTTAGATGAAGCAGCATTCAGTAACT
Organism: Sisymbrium irio; assembly: GCA_000411075.1. Taxonomy (NCBI): domain Eukaryota; kingdom Viridiplantae; phylum Streptophyta; class Magnoliopsida; order Brassicales; family Brassicaceae; genus Sisymbrium; species Sisymbrium irio. The sequence goes on from KE155951.1 coordinate 204,471, forward strand.
CTGTCTGGAATGTTGTGATGTTTGGCTGTTTCACAATGGCATATGCATCTTGCTGTGATGTTCAACACTTCAATTGTTTCACAGCAGCCTCTGCATCCCTCTACATGACACCGTTGTGACACCCCTCCTTGCTTTACTTCTTTCTTTGATGCATTCTTCAAGTTTAAAGCTCCAAATTGATTCAAAACCTCGTATGCAAAACTCTAAAATAACAACTCCATCATCGATCTTAGACAAATTAAAATATATATGCTTGAAAGGATGTATAAATGAAATTTTTTAGATTAAATGTGCTAAAAGTATAAGGTCAAGACCATTAAAAAAAAAAAACTCAAAACATCAAGGAAGGTGAAATGTTAAACACATCCCAAAAAGGAGAAGGTGAACCATTCCAGCAACGCAGTCTTGCAAATAATCACGAGACGATGGAATAGCTGTCTTTAACAGCCACAACATAATTTGGGCCAAATCCAATGAAGGCGAGAGAGCAGTTGCCCACAAATGGGGCAGAGTTAACCACAGAAGTGCAGACTTTCATTTGGGCTTAATGGGCCAATCCCATAAATTTGGATTTACATCTGTTTAATAAATGGGTTTTCGACAAAATAGAACAGATAATCCGTTTAGTCCATTTAATTTTTTTCCCCTAATTAAAAACAACCTCGTGTTTTTTGACAAAATACAAAGCCACCGTGTGTTTTTTTCCTTTCCTCTTCTCCGACAACTTCTTCGATTCTCCTTTCTTTTACGGCAAAACGACTTCCGACGGAGTTTAGTTGTACCGACGACTTCTGTCGGTCTAACTGCCTTCGTCTGATTTCCTCTGGTGTCTACTCAGTTGCTCGCTCCGTCCCTTCTGCCGCTTCGTCCCATTCATCATTCATTGGTAACGTATCCGTCATTCGCCTTCTCTCTGATTCTTCTGCGATTAGTTTGATTGTCACTGGCTTATCGATGTTTTTCTTAGTCTCTCACTGTCTTTTTTTTCAGTTCAGTGTTAATGAGGGTTGCTTTTAATCTCTCTGCAATGCCTACACTTTTAGCCTCTTGAGTGTCTTTTCCATGTCTCAAAAGAACTTGTTTTTGAGTGTCTTTTCTAGGGTTCTGATCAAAATTTCATCTTTCAGAGTTCCAGAAGAAAGATGGGTCGAGACAAAGAGGCTCCACCAGCGGTTAGGGTCTATACAGTTTGCGATGAATCAAGGTCTGATGGAACTATGCTCGATTTGTTTCTTCTTGGTTTTGGTTCAGTTTATTGAAAGTTTGAACCTTTTTGGTTGTTTCAGATACTTGGTAGTACGAAATGTCCCGGCTTTAGGTTGTGGTGATGATCTCATGAGACTGTTCACTACATACGGAGAGGTTGAAGAGTGAGTATTGTTGTTCTTGGTCCTCTTTTTTGTTTCTACGCATTGTTCCTTTTGGTTTCTGATATTTTATTGTGTATTTGGTTCGTTTGATTTTGACTTTTGGGTAGATGTAAACCTATGGATGCAGAAGAGTGCGAGGAGTTTACTGATGTCTATTGGATCAAATTTCGTCTCATTGCTAATGCAAGGTTTTTGACTCTTCTTTTCTCTTTGATGATAAGATTCCTGTTTGGCTCTTTCGTTTGATGTTCCAAACTTAAAAAACAGTTTTCAAGTATTTTATGGTGAAACTCATCACTATTCTGTCTTGGCGATCATAGGGTTTTAGTAGCTAAATCTGTCAAATTGTGCTGCGTGATTGATCCTGTCGGTGCATTTTAATATACTCTTCTTGTTTTACTCATGAGTTGAGGATGAAAAATGTGTTTATGTTTGATAGATTCTCCAAGGAGAGAGATGCGTTAGTGCAGTTGCTTTGGTGTGATGGTTGATATCTGGATTTTTAGTTCCTTCGGCTAAAGCTGTTCGAATTTTCTATCTGCCTAACTTGTTTTGTTCCACGAGGAAGACTTTGTTTGATTTAGGTATGTTTTATGATTAATAGATTTGCAAAGAGGAAGTTGGATGAATCAGCTTTCTTGGGAAATCGGCTCCAGATTTCATATGCTCCTGAATTCGAGAGCCTAAATGACACAAAAGAGAAGTTAGAAACAAGGAGGAAAGAAGTGCTTTCAAGAACGAACCGTAAGCTTTCTATTTCCCACTTCAACTAAATTTAAGTGTCAGTTATTCTTCTTGCAACAAAAAGAATGATTGTTATCATTGGATAGATAATGTATCATGGCAATGTATTGTTAAAAGTGTTAAGACATTTCACAACATAATTTCACAAGTCTATATGTTTCATATTGTGAACAGCCCAGAAAGCCAAGAACGTCTCCCAAGTTACAAGATTGGCTGGACCGGCTTTGACCCAAACGGATAATTTCTCTCCACAAAGGTAAGAAAAGATGGTTTACTTGGTCTTTTCTTTGTATCAATAAACACATCAAGTTAGTGCATGAGAGATTGCATCTTCCTCTTTTTTGTTTTTATTTTTGGTTTTAGGAGTTTGCCAAGAGAGATGGAGTACCAATTCCATAGAAGAAACGCTCCTGTTACTCGAGTTTCATCTGACCAGGTCTGTGTTTTTGTCTGTTTGAATTCTACTCATTTGTGTCATTAAACTTTAAGATATCTTGGCTTGTATTTCTATATAACAAAGAGAGCTGATAAAAGGGTTTAAACTGGATTTGTGTAGGATTATTTTGCGTCATCTTCAATGAATCAGACGGTTAAAATTGTCAGAGAGAAACTCAACAAGGTATAAGAACCTACCACGTTTGTATTTTATAACTGGACTCTTACAATTTTTAGACAGTTTAACTAAAACATTTCCTCGTTGGCTACATTTCGTTCTGAAATATTTTTAAAAAGATTGAAGAAAGTGGTAACCAGAAGAGATTACAACCAAGCGGCGAGAATCGACAGACAGAACCTGACTTAAAGAGAACCAGAGTGGATAACCGAAGAAGAATTTAACTCATCTTGGGAATGCTACTAAGCTAATTTTACAAAATCCTGTTTAACTTGATCTTATTTGTGAATATTGAAATTTCTTGATTCAATTTTAATAAATGCAGGAAGAATGTATTGTGTTGTCTGCATCCATTACAAACCATCCAAACCAAAATTGTACCAGATTAATTAATTTGTAAGAATGTTTATGGTATCAATTTGCAATTCCCCCATTTTAATTACTTGTGGTGTTCAAAAGTAGCCCTGGGATTTTGGTCCAAACCAAAATTTTCGGTTTTTAATTCCAGTTCGGTTGAAGATTATGAACTGATCGGTTAGAATATAAATGATATTTGGTTCTCTCGGTTCGGTTTTGGTACAACTGAACCAATTAGATTTTTGGTGTCAATTTTTTAAAATCAACCTATATCAAAATCAATTCAATTATACCAAAACTAAAAGGGTCAATAAAAAAAAACACCTTATATATATGAACATAATTTACTTGTGTATACAAAATTAATATAAATTAGTGGCAGCAGTCATGTCTCTAAAATGCAAATTACAATTTTATCTTTAATTGCAAACCCAAATAAATTGATCACTTGTCCTTCTTATTCTTTTTTAATTTCTGCTTAGTTATTTTAATAACCGAAGAACACAAACCTAAAACAAACACCAATTGTCATCATCACCCTACCCCCTGAGCTAACAAATGTCAACGCCTATTACAATCTAAACCAAGCGTTTCGTGGTGTCAGGCGGCTGCATTTATTGCAGAATTTTCGCAAATATATTGCATATACATACATTACATTTTATTTGGTATGTATCTTCACCGGGTTAACCACTATAAAACCAGATAGCCAGTGGAGGATAAAGATCGTCACAGTCATAAACCTTCTCTAGTTCATAATATTGTTCACCATCTTCACGAGAGTCTTGTAGGACCTGCATTTAAGTTTATTGTCCAGAAAAGGTATGGCTACCACTTCCTCGACGCGAATGTTCTTTTTTCCATTTATTATGTTTGTCCATTTTTGGAAAGATTGTGATATATTAGAATATATATTGTTCTTTATTGCCAGGATATACCCTATGTCCAAATATGCAGCATATAAAACGCAGATATCTCTTTAAACACATCTAATAACAAGAAATGTCGAAAATATTTGCCGATATCTTTCTTATCTTATATATGGCATCGTCTGAAAAACTTATATTTTCATCTCGATCTTTTTCAGATGGCGAGGTTAGTCCGCCTTCAACTTGAAGACTGGAAAAAATCAGCTACTGGGGAGTGGGATTTCATACCCAATTAGACAGATCTGGGCTATGGTTCGATGTTACGAGCTGATGAGTGTTTTGAATCACTCAATGTTATCGTGAGGAGACGATATTTCATCGATGAACAAACACCGATCATGCTCACTTACCAGTTTCCGGAATGGATGCTTGTACCGGATGGACAGAGAACCCCGCCGGTCACTATTATGAACACGGCTGATGTCGGCCTGATGATGAGTATCCGGGATTGGTATCCGGAAATCACCATCTGTGTAACATGCGGCAGCGAGGCGGTTGTGTCTTACCATTTCCAAACCAGGTCGACTTTCTTTGTAAGGCGGAACCTCGTTTACTCCGAGCTACGAACATGGCGGTCAATCTGCAACTCCTTTTGCAGGTTAATCTCTAATGTCATATAAATTAGAAAGTTACTTTACGATCTAGAACTTGAAGTTTATATAATATAAATTGTTTGTGCAGATCTTTTGTCAGACGGCGTCATTGAAGCAAGTCTGTCCGTCCTCGAGGAGATTTTCACGGAGGAGGAGATGGTGGTTATACACCGAGTTCACATGGAAATGAACCAAACCAACAAACACACCTGCACCGCCGAACGTCGCCGTGTCGGTACCTCAGACGGCTGCAATTATCAAAATCGAAGACGACGCCCTAAATGACGCAATGGAGGAGAGCAACCCAACCCGTACAATTAACGCTCTACCTCGAGGTTTGTTATTGGACATTATTATGTAATATAACATTATATTCGAATTTTTGGACCGTTAATTTATATGTTGTTTGTATGATATATGGTGTCTTATGTATTTCAGGATTAAATTAAAAGTTTGTTCTCTTGATTTTAGCTGTTACAGATGGACCGATTGCAGCACACAATGTTGATCTAAACCAACCTCCAATGGAAGACACAACTCACGTGCTAGCGAATGGTAGATTACCTTTGGTTGAGAAAGATACCACTTGTGGGGGAATGGACGACACGATGGGGTTCTGGAATGGTCTAATATACGGAAACATGTCAACCCATGAGAATGGAAACCCTGTCTCCGGTGAATCTCACATGATTGTTGATAATGCCACTTCCCCGGTTCTTACTCAGGCTAACGTCTCTATGAATGACGATGGTTCTAGCACCGGGTCTTCTGCTGAAATCCAATCTCCTCCTCGGTCTGTTCCAGACAACGAAATTCTGTCTCCAGCAACTAATGTTAAACCAAACGGCCAGCTTGCTAATCTCGAAAATAACCACGGTAACTTGATTCGTATACGTTTAATGTAGTACAGTAATATTATATTACCCCAGATTGTATATTGATCAAAACTCTCTTGTCGCAGCTGCTAACTTGAACATTCCACATGAAGGTGAACCGACCACCAATCCGTCATTATGTTTAACTTTGGCACCATGCACTGCCATCACTCTGTATGTTCCACCGCTTGCGAATAATCCACAGAACAGTTGCTCCGATGAGAGTGACGATGCTGGTGGGTCTTAAGCTCTGGTTATGCTAACCTACTTTATCCAAACCATGTAAATTATCAGACGTTTGTATCCACTATGTTTTACTCGATCACTCGGGGGTCAGTTTTTGAGTTGGTTGTAAGGTGTTTATATATTTTGATAACGGTTATCTCGTATGCGGATGGTTAGCAAGTATGTTAACGAACCGTTATAAAATCAAATGTTATGTTTATAACTCATTGCATGATTTTAACTTTTTTATATATAACCTAGTATATTAGCTTTGCCTAACGATGATATATTCAAAAAGGAAGAGAAAGAATGTAGGAATTAAATAGATCAATTCAACTGAACTAGACATTGATATGGAATTGTTTGTAAAATTGGTAAACATTAGTTGGGTTACATTATGTTATGTAGTTTGTTAGCTGCTACTTGAGCTTAAGGTGGTTATAAGATATGTTAGCAGGCTATTAAAATACTAATACTATAATTAATTATGTGCATGATATTTTCAATACTTTACTATATACTTTTTCCATAAACAAAATTATATTTGATATGTTGCCTAACAAAGATATGTTTTAAATATAGGAATTGCAGCGATCAATCCATCTGAATTATTCGTGGGTATGGTATTTAAAAACCGGGAAGCATTTAAGCTCCATGTTGCATGATATGCAATTGGTAATAAATTTAGATACTGTTGCCCACAGTCAAACGCCAGATGGAATGGTGGTCGAATGTAACGGAATTGAATGTCCATGGAGAGTCTATGCTGTTCGGGTTGCAGACTCAGATCTTTTTAAAATTCGGAAAATTACACTGAGTCGCCGGTGTAGCGTTGATGATAAAATAGGCTATGAAAGACAAGCAACATTAATAGTAATTGGGAGTGTGCTGAGGCCGAGGTTCGCAGGACCAAATACTAGCCCAAGCCCTTCTGAAATTATCGGGATGATGCAAGGAGATCATGATGTCCATATATCGTACTGGAAGGCATGACGCTCCCGGGAATTGGCTATGGATTCGGCAAAAGGTTCTAGTATCGAATCGTATACCAACCTCCCAACCTATCTAAACAACTTGGTACTCGCAAACCCAGGTACCCTGGTCGACTTACATACTGAAAATNGGTATCCGGAAATCACCATCTGTGTAACATGCGGCAGCGAGGCGGTTGTGTCTTACCATTTCCAAACCAGGTCGACTTTCTTTGTAAGGCGGAACCTCGTTTACTCCGAGCTACGAACATGGCGGTCAATCTGCAACTCCTTTTGCAGGTTAATCTCTAATGTCATATAAATTAGAAAGTTACTTTACGATCTAGAACTTGAAGTTTATATAATATAAATTGTTTGTGCAGATCTTTTGTCAGACGGCGTCATTGAAGCAAGTCTGTCCGTCCTCGAGGAGATTTTCACGGAGGAGGAGATGGTGGTTATACACCGAGTTCACATGGAAATGAACCAAACCAACAAACACACCTGCACCGCCGAACGTCGCCGTGTCGGTACCTCAGACGGCTGCAATTATCAAAATCGAAGACGACGCCCTAAATGACGCAATGGAGGAGAGCAACCCAACCCGTACAATTAACGCTCTACCTCGAGGTTTGTTATTGGACATTATTATGTAATATAACATTATATTCGAATTTTTGGACCGTTAATTTATATGTTGTTTGTATGATATATGGTGTCTTATGTATTTCAGGATTAAATTAAAAGTTTGTTCTCTTGATTTTAGCTGTTACAGATGGACCGATTGCAGCACACAATGTTGATCTAAACCAACCTCCAATGGAAGACACAACTCACGTGCTAGCGAATGGTAGATTACCTTTGGTTGAGAAAGATACCACTTGTGGGGGAATGGACGACACGATGGGGTTCTGGAATGGTCTAATATACGGAAACATGTCAACCCATGAGAATGGAAACCCTGTCTCCGGTGAATCTCACATGATTGTTGATAATGCCACTTCCCCGGTTCTTACTCAGGCTAACGTCTCTATGAATGACGATGGTTCTAGCACCGGGTCTTCTGCTGAAATCCAATCTCCTCCTCGGTCTGTTCCAGACAACGAAATTCTGTCTCCAGCAACTAATGTTAAACCAAACGGCCAGCTTGCTAATCTCGAAAATAACCACGGTAACTTGATTCGTATACGTTTAATGTAGTACAGTAATATTATATTACCCCAGATTGTATATTGATCAAAACTCTCTTGTCGCAGCTGCTAACTTGAACATTCCACATGAAGGTGAACCGACCACCAATCCGTCATTATGTTTAACTTTGGCACCATGCACTGCCATCACTCTGTATGTTCCACCGCTTGCGAATAATCCACAGAACAGTTGCTCCGATGAGAGTGACGATGCTGGTGGGTCTTAAGCTCTGGTTATGCTAACCTACTTTATCCAAACCATGTAAATTATCAGACGTTTGTATCCACTATGTTTTACTCGATCACTCGGGGGTCAGTTTTTGAGTTGGTTGTAAGGTGTTTATATATTTTGATAACGGTTATCTCGTATGCGGATGGTTAGCAAGTATGTTAACGAACCGTTATAAAATCAAATGTTATGTTTATAACTCATTGCATGATTTTAACTTTTTTATATATAACCTAGTATATTAGCTTTGCCTAACGATGATATATTCAAAAAGGAAGAGAAAGAATGTAGGAATTAAATAGATCAATTCAACTGAACTAGACATTGATATGGAATTGTTTGTAAAATTGGTAAACATTAGTTGGGTTACATTATGTTATGTAGTTTGTTAGCTGCTACTTGAGCTTAAGGTGGTTATAAGATATGTTAGCAGGCTATTAAAATACTAATACTATAATTAATTATGTGCATGATATTTTCAATACTTTACTATATACTTTTTCCATAAACAAAATTATATTTGATATGTTGCCTAACAAAGATATGTTTTAAATATAGGAATTGCAGCGATCAATCCATCTGAATTATTCGTGGGTATGGTATTTAAAAACCGGGAAGCATTTAAGCTCCATGTTGCATGATATGCAATTGGTAATAAATTTAGATACTGTTGCCCACAGTCAAACGCCAGATGGAATGGTGGTCGAATGTAACGGAATTGAATGTCCATGGAGAGTCTATGCTGTTCGGGTTGCAGACTCAGATCTTTTTAAAATTCGGAAAATTACACTGAGTCGCCGGTGTAGCGTTGATGATAAAATAGGCTATGAAAGACAAGCAACATTAATAGTAATTGGGAGTGTGCTGAGGCCGAGGTTCGCAGGACCAAATACTAGCCCAAGCCCTTCTGAAATTATCGGGATGATGCAAGGAGATCATGATGTCCATATATCGTACTGGAAGGCATGACGCTCCCGGGAATTGGCTATGGATTCGGCAAAAGGTTCTAGTATCGAATCGTATACCAACCTCCCAACCTATCTAAACAACTTGGTACTCGCAAACCCAGGTACCCTGGTCGACTTACATACTGAAAATCACGAAATGGTTGGTGACCGTTTCAAATATTTGTTCTTTGCACTTAATGCATCGATTAGAGGCTACACGTACATGCGAAAAGTAATTGTGGTCGACGGGACACTTGAAAGGAAATATGCCGGTTGTCTGTTGACTGCTTCAGCCCAGGATGGAAATTATCAGATTTTCCCCCTTGCATTTGCCATTGTTGATAGTGAAAATGATAAAGCTTGGGAGTGGTTCTTCAAAACGTTATCGTAATTTATGCTAAAGGAGGATGGCATGGTTTTTATATCAGACTGACATGTGTCTATCTATTATGGTCTAAGCAAGGTATGCAATTACATAGATTTACACACTGTCAGATACTTACTTCAGAATTTGTGTATTATGTATAGTATGCTAACATATATATTAATGAATAACATAACACTTAAATGTGTATGATGTATACGTATCAAGCTAACATATATGTATAATGCTCTTTTTATGTATATCCAACGGCTGGACATTGTGCATGTGTTGTCCACCTTAAGCGAAATATCCGTACATATTACAAGAATAGACACCTCGGGTATTTATTCACAAGAGCTGCACACGCCTACAAAATGTCCGACTTCTACAAGATTTTCACCGAAATCAAAGACATGGATTCTGAATGTGTCGATTATTTATTGAGTATTGGACTGGAACACTGGGCAAGGTCTCACTTCCCTGGTTGCAGGTATAATATTATGAGCTCAAATATTGTAGAATCATGGAATGCAGTCCTACGGGAAGCAAGAGAGTATCCCATCATCCCTTTAGTGGAATACATTCATTCAAAACTGATGAGTTGGTTTTGCAATCGATGAGAAGTGGCCAATTGCGGATCAGATACCATCTTTGAGAAACTTTGAGTTATGGAAGTACTTGCTACAAACTTTGAGAAATGTGGCGGCTATATCGTCCATAAGGTTAACACAACGGAATTCGAAATCCGTGACAAGGATGGGATAACTTTCCATGTTGATCTGGGAGATAAATCATGTAGCTGTTTCGAGTTCCAGATGTTCAAGATTCCATGTTCTCACGCAATCGCTGCCTCAATAAAGGCAAAAATACGAGTGGACTTGTTAGTAGCAGTTGAATACACCACAAAGTATTTAACAGCAGCATACGAAGGCCATATTTATCCTGTTATCGATGATGTTGGAGTATCAGATGTGACAGCCGCAATTTCAAATCTCACCCTACATCCTTCCGTCACACGTCGTCCACCGGATAGGCCACAAAAAAGGCGTTTCTTATCTCGGGGGGAGTTTACCATAAGATGAGAATCAGTCTGTGATTATTTTTAATATTTTTGACATACAACTAACACTTAGTTTGAATTTGCAGAAGAAGTGGGTGTTGAAGAAGAGAACATTCTGCAGCAGATGTAACTGTTTGGGTCATAATCGGGCTACCTGTAAAATGCCAATATAGATAAAAAGTGAAGGAAGGTATCTGGGTTGCAAATAAGAAAGGTGTAAGAATGAAATGGTGGTTACTGCAGCTAGGGCAGATTATCATGTTTAATATTATGTATTATTCCAGTTAAGGTTGAGGCAGGATTAACGTATTGTACCCTTGTGAAATAAATAAAATTGATCTCTTTATCATACATATTGTGTATCTGTTAATTAGGCATTTACTATACATTTGAACTGTTACCACCATGATTACCGTTTTTGTTATCCGTGCATCTATATTCGGAACTGATTATTAAATATATTATCACGTATACTATCACACAGAGACGTGCATAGACGCTAACCTGTTATATAGTGGCATACTTAGATTTCCTATTAATAGCATACTACCTTTAACTCTTTACCATACATGTTATATATCTGTTAAATAAAATACATTTGAATTGCTAACAACGAGGTTACATTTATTGTTGGCCATACACCTATAATCATAACCGGTTATACTTCATATTATCCTGTATTCTATCATATACACACTTTTTCTCACATATATTAGATACCTATATCTTATAGTATCCTTCTATTGAAAATTGAATACCAATATCCATGAAAATAGTGTTGTATAAACCAGTAATTGGACTGTTGATAAAATGATATATTAGCTAAGGTATAGTCTTTAACTCTTTCACATACATGTTATATATCTGTTAAATAAGCATCAAGAATCTTATATATAATTGCCCAACAAATTATCTCCATAGAAAGCTCCACGTCATTAAAACAAAAAGTTGACACGTGTCCATTTCAAACTAATATAATTGTGTTTGACAAATCAAAAACCCGAGAAATGAAACACTTTCTTCTTATATTTATCTCATTAATAAAACTCAATTGACAAGGCCCAAAAACACAAATCTTTTGGACCTTCTTCTCCACCTCACGACTGCATACCATTGTAACAGGCGTCGATCCCTGGCCTCCCACTAATCACAAAAAAATTGCTCTTATTCTTTTTCTCCGGCAAATATATAGAATGTCGCTTTGATTCGTCGGTGAGAATAACGAGACGCATTGTCACCGACAAATAAAGACAACGCTTCTATCCCTCCTACATCTTAACCTCTCATAGTTCGTCACAAGAGTTACACCTATATCGGCACCTACTGCTTTCTCATCTCTTATCAAAACTGAGCGATGATATTCGATTAAAAAGTTATCAATTTTAATATGAACAAACTATTCGTGAATTTTGTAAAAGTAGGCAGATTTTATGAAACGAAAGTATACTTTTGGGTTTATTTGATTAGATTCATTATCTTATTTGTAGATACAAATGGTTGGGCGGCTCCTCTGCTTTTTGGATTTAAAAAAAGCAAAAGGTGAATTTTAGGGGATTTTACTACTCCTCCTCGATGAAAAGGTACAACCTCTATACTCTCAAATAAAATAATCGCATATGTTACTCACATACACTAGCACAGCTAATTTATGTATTCTTCTCAAGAGTTCATTAATTCATGTTTTTATCCCTACCTTTCGGTCACACTTTGCTGTCTTATTCAAACATGAAAGTTTGTAGTATCACCAACAACAAACTTTAATGTAAAAGGTAAAGATAAGTAGTAATTCCATATAGTTGTTATCCTGTTTTCCTCCGTAAGAAGTTCAAAAGCAATTTTAGAATTGGGGAGAAATTTGACAGCGATGTTGAATTGGTGATGAGGAGAAGTACCTAATCGTTGCCAAAAATCATCATGTCAATCATATTGCTAGCAATCAAATTGTTAGTTAATATTTTTAAGAGATGTGTTTATCTAAGCATAAAGGGTAAACAAATGTAATATAGTTTATTTCTTCATGAGAAGGAACCATTAAATTTTTGATGCCTTATGGGTATTTCTATTGTCTTCTAGGCTAAAATGTTGAGATCGAAATATGGCTGATTTTGGTAATTCAGTTATATATACGACAAGATCTTGATTGATTTTAATTTTATTTTTCTTAATGGCTGTTGTCAATTTTGGTCTCATGTAAAGTATATAAGTGATGAATGTTGTTGCAGAAGTGTTGGGAAGTGAGGACAGACTGATTTGTTTTGGTGGGAAAGTAAAACCATGGAGTTGTGAAAAAGGGGGTGTTGTAAGTTTGCAGAAAGTTGGATCTTTGGTTCGAGATTTGAGCAACCTTTATCTTATCACAATTAGCTCTTTTCTGTTACCGTTTTTTTCATCTTCTTTATGGAAATGTATGTACTTTTGAGGTTTCTTTGAAATTTTTTATGCTGATCTGTAACGCAAAGATCAGCAAAATGCTTAAGCTAAAGAAGTCACAGGCGTTTTTGGATAGTGACGGCATAGTTTCTGGTTTCGAAAAAGCGTTCAGATTAATTGTTTTGGGGGTATGTTTTCCTCTTTGTTATAAGAATCTGTATGTTCTTTTGATACAATGCTCTTAATTTTGATAAAAAAAATATTAAAGTGTTCTCTGATTCAAGTAGGAAACAGTGCAATGAATTGCTTAAACAATGCCAGCCTGGCGAACACAAGTGTGGCCCATTGGTTCACTTTAAACGCCACCACATAAGCAAGCAAACCAATTACGTAGAAAGCAGTGTGCTTTCATATTTTCTTTCTTCAAATCCATTTTCTATTTACTATAGTGATATGAACTTTATGGTTGCTGCTGCTATTAAAATGATTTATTTAATCATATATTAACAAGAGTTAGTTTTATCTAGAAACACTTACACAGGTAATCATTCAAAGACGACGATATTTTATTATAAGTTTCAAGCCACAAAAATTTTTAGAAAGTGAGGGAGAAATGGAGAGGTGAGTAAGATGGTATGGTGAATATTGAAAATTTCATATGTCCTGAAAATGTATAGACAAAGCATAACTTTTATAATTCGTGCTGAAAGAATGGTAAAAGGAAAAGTCGAGAAGTTTATTATAGTATAATAACTAAATTTAACACAATAGAGTAAATTGAGAATGAATACACTGATTACTGACATATGAACATTTATTTAATAAATTGAACATTTATTTTATTGACAGAAAATTTAATAAATTCTAATAATGCAAACGAATTATGATCTACATATCATCAGAAACAGCTGTAAACAACCCGCCGGAGAACACAACATAGGACAAAAATGTTACAACAAGAAAAACGTAAGAAGAATGTATATTCATAAAATTGCTGACTTTCCAAGGATAAAATTTTGAGGGGGAAAAAAACCCAACCTTGGGAGATAATAAAAACACCATTTATTTCCGACATGAGCTTCAGTTAACATAGATGAGCAGGAGAAGAGGAAACAATAAGTTACGATTGAGTTTACAGCAGAATTTTAAGTTAAATAATAACACAATTTCATGTACAACATTTACATAATACATTATACTAAAGAGACATACAAAATAAACTTATAAAAATATATGTGCCTAATTTTACCACATTTTTAGAATAGATTATAATTATTGTTTAGATTTACATTTTAAAAATATTAACCAAATCTGCGCGTGCGCGGGTATAAGCTGCTCTTCTAGTACAATTGAATTGTTAACAAACGATGTTAGATTTATTGTTGGCCATACACATATATTCGTAACCGGTTATACTTCATACTATCCCGTATTCTATTGTACAATCAACTCTTTCTTATATTTGTTATATACATGTTTTACATTATCCGTTTATTGAAAATGGTATACCAATACCTATGAAAATAGTGTTATATACACCAGTAATTGGACAGTTGATGAAATGATAAAATGATTAAGGTATTGTCGGATTAAAAAAAAATATTTTCGCAAAATGCTGTCGTTATAAAGTGTAAATAAGTACTAAACAGAATGAGCTATAAATCAAACGTTACCACAAACTCAACAGATGTAGTTGAACATTAATAAAACATAAATATTTACAACAATAACAAAAAGGTCAACATCACCCTAAAAGTCAATAGAATGAGAGTCATAACTGTTACGCAGCGACATAACCATACAACTCACTCACGAGCATTGTACAATAACACAGCGGTTCTCTGACACTCTCTCAATACACTCAGGGTTAATACATCTGCAAACATGAACTCCCCCAATAGCGTGCGACTGAATGAGAAAAATTGATGTAATAGAAGAATCACCACCATTCATATTCTATGGAACATTTCTAGCTCTTCGAACAGGGAGTGACATCATGTCTCGAGTTGTTAAAGGTCTTCCAACCTGCTTGAGAAGGTACGGAAACATTTCTGCGATAGGAAGAATCGATTCTGCCATCTTACTGTCGTTCCTCAAAGACATGTTGCAATCAAGAACAAGTAAGCCACCACCCAAAAGGTCTACGCATATTTTACCCAGTGTTTCTTGTCGAAGTTAAACGGGAAGTAATAGCATTGAGCAAACACATTTCTGCGTTCATCTTTCTCAAAATACTTCATCAACTCCCTCGGAAAAGAATGCCGAGCTTTGTCCGGAGCATTCGAAAACTTGGGGAAATTTTTGGCAAGGCATGCAACAAACTTTGAGTCAAAGAAAGCTAGTCTCTTACCAGATCCCATGTGTCCAGCGGACGAAAACAAAGAACGGGTGTGAGCCATAAGTGCGTCCATGACCTGCATCGTTAATATTTATTATATACGGTAAACATAATAAAAACGTATATATAAAAACATTAATGTACAATACAAACCTTAGCGGTTAATATTGATTTTCTCTTCAGAATAGCCATTATATCTTTATTGCATATACTAATGTCACCTATCTTGATAGTGCTGAGAGAACATAGTAACAAATGGTTAAAAAAGTAAACATTCCAACATTATAAATGTTGATTTTGTATACATTCTATAAAGAGAAACGATTTACAATTTGGACTTGCACCTCTCGACCAGCTCCTCGAAATTAACGGCAAAATCAACCGGCTCACCGTGGTTGTTAGCAACCATATATGACTCCCTTAGTCTATGAAGAATTGGTGTATCACACCAAAACGATTCAGTAAGCGAGACCGGAACCGTCTTTTGTCTTTTGCTCTTCCAGCACTGTTGACAAGCCTCTACCTCGTTTTCTTCTTGCGTCATCCCAAGAGAAAATGAAGGTGTACATGACAATACCCAGTCACCATGCTCCTGAGACACACTGTATAAATAGTTTACAAAGATGATCAGCTCAACCGCAACAAAGACTTACTTTGCCAACCTTAACAATACATACCTCGTCCACGTCTTTTGTCGACGGATCATCTTCTTCCCTTGTCGGCTGTTCCTCTGATTGACCACAAACAACAAATGATGGACCAATGTTTTTCGCTAACATTCATGTGTGAATAATTCCCACCCTAACCCGATATCGAAGTACAAGTAAGTATTTCAGTATACCTTATAAAAATGGAATTTTATCCTATGTACTTATAATTCATACCTCATCAGCATTAGTATCCACCTGTTTCTGGTTGTCTTCAACACTCGGTCTAGCAATATTTGGAGACGCTGGGACATTCTCGAAATCGGTACTCGGATGGTTGTCTTCTTCAACTGTTTCATGAATACTTCCAAGGACATCAGATATCAAAACATCCGCGTCATTATTTCCATTCATTTCGTTAGGTGGTGCACCTGATCATGTCGCATTCACATGTTCTTAGCCTGTAAATGAGGGAATGGTGCTTTCGTCCACAAACGTGTATCCAGAATTCCCATGCTCGCACAATGCACTGTTCTCAATCAGTTTTTTAACACTGTGAAATATCGCCTCCTGCGCCATCCCAACTCGTCGTGAATCTCAATCTTCACACTCTCACAAAAATCTTTGAACTCTCCTTTCAATGATGACACACTCTCCTCGACGCGACGAAAATCTCCTTTCAAAGATGATACTCTCTCCTCAACTAGCCGAAAGTCTGCGTTCAGCGCCGACACTCTCTCCTCAACTTTCTTCCACTCGCCTTTCATCTGCTCAACTACAAATGAAGACGATAACTGAACATCCAACTCACCATGAGTCGCAACCTGTGTCTTGCCTTTCTTACGCTTGTTAGAGTCCAATTCAGAGGCCTTCTTCGCTTTCGATTCTTCGCGCATGCGATTTACATCGGATTTGGTGGACCCACCAGTGAACATGTTGTTCGTCATCGGAAAACCATCGCTGATAAGGTTCACCATATTTTCAACCCTGACATCATCCTCCTCGTCGGACCAGCCAAGAGTCTCATCATCAACATTAGCATCTGGATCTGCGGAAATAATGGATTGTACAGCTGTATGCAACCAAAAATAGCAAGCAAGGAGAAGCTACGCATATTAGGATGCGTACGTGTTGGAAACACAGAATGTCACATGAACGATCAATATATACACAAAGACAGGAGTCAAAGACAAATCTATAAATTATTAATAAACTTATCCCATGATATTAACCGTAATAATGTGATGATATGTGATATATATACAATAGCATATAAGTAATTTGGTAACCGTGAAAACTATTTAGTAGCTTGTCAAGTTCTGACTCAGTAGCTAAGATATCAAATGAACGGTAAATATAAAACTTACCTGAGGGTCTTTATCAAGCGAGCGTGCATGACCGGGGCTGAGGGTTATCCCAGAAATTGATTTATTTTATTCTTCGCCGTCTTTGTCTTCAGATTCACAGTCTGATGAAGATGCTTGTTCGACAACAACTTCCGTCAAGGCGGGCACAGCAGCAGTCATGACCAACTGCAATGAGAGAGCAAAGCCTGGAACCAAAATAGTGCTCTGCGAGAGAGAAATCTCATTTCTCTCTTTAATACTTTTCATCAACAAGTCAAACGAAAGTCTTCCCCATGGATATGCAAAAAACTCATCAATATCCTTGATCAACTCCACGTGTTCTTTTGAAAATTTCAGATGCTGAGTTGTAGGTAGCAATACATACGAGAGAAGGGCCAAACAAGCATATTTCAGCCTTAACTCCTTGTCTGTGACGGTTTTCTTCTTCATCATCTTGATAGCCGACAACGCCGTGACAGATTCAAGTTTCCCAAACAAAGATGGCCAGTATGGCTTCTCCGTGATATTATTCCTCATTCTCTTCTTCGATTTTCTCGGAAAATTTCCACAAGGAAGACCGGTCACGACCGCAAACTCTTTTAGTGAGTATCTTACCGGATTTCCAGCAAAAAAGAAACCAAACCTCATGCTTCTTCTTTGTCTTCAGCTGTCGAGACATCATGAACTTGCCAAATCGACCTGATAATGTTGGTTCATCGGCCAAAGATATGAACTTCCCAAATGGTGATTTTTTGAGGAAATCTAATTCCTCCGCAGAAAGAGCATTCAATACAGTTCGAATTGCTCCGGACGTGTGATACGAGCTAACTCGAACACCCACTGGTTCTTTGCCGACTACAAAGATTCTCGGAGGAAGATCAATATGTTCTGTCTCTGGTGAATCGGGCAGAGAGTCAACAATTCTCGATGAGACCATCTACACAGACGGTGATAATTTAGTTATATTGCTGACAAATTGAAAACACTGAATCGAAAGTTTAAACTGCAATTACCTTCTTTCAGACATGGAATTTGAGTTCGGCCGCAGATACTGAATTTATTTCTTGATTTCTCGATATAACGGAGCGGAATCGAAATTCTCTATATAATAAGGATGCCTAAAAAATTGTCACCGGATTCACACCTCTCCGACGGACAAAACGATGCAACTTTACCATTTTTCGTAAAACGACGCGACCTATACATAAGTGCATTATGAACTGACTACTAGCGTGTATACAGGCATATATGTATATATATATGAGATAATAAATGTAATAAATGTAAATTATCTGACATGACCAAGCACGCATATATACATATAATACATATAAGTTTTTCTTGACGTGAGATTAATTTCGGGTTTACATTAAATGTACAGTCGAGAAATATAATCATTTTTGACGAGTTAATTATGTCAATATATCCAGCTAAATTTCTCAATTTTAAACTCCAAATTAAAGATCAGAATGATCTAAAATCATCCAAATTTAAACTCCAAACTAAAGATCAGAATGATCTAAAATCATCCAAATATAATAAAAATTATAGAAATTTCAATTCTTTTTTTGAAATTTTGGATAGTTTGAAAAGAAAAAAAAATCTAAACTACTAAAGGTCTAAATTTTATCTAATTTCTTTTCATTGATAAAATCAATATTTAAGAAAATGTTTTTAAATAGCTGTTTAGATATTATTCAACGCTAGATTTTGATCAACGGTAATGATTACTTTCTAATCTGTCTAAAATTAGAGTATTATAATAAAAATTAAGATAATATCTATTACTAGGTATAGTCCA
>KE155951.1:224875-242577 GCA_000411075.1 Sisymbrium irio
AGATACACATATTTTTTTTTTTATTTAGATATATGCATATATCAATAAAGTTTTCTAGTTGCCGATCATTATCCACCATCACAAGAGGAATATTTTCTGACATATTTACCAACATTGTCCTTGGCAACATGTAACTAAGCTCGACATCATCCACCAAGCCATTGATTTTAAATCTTCAACCACCATATGAACCAATTCATAAAACTTCATCCCATCTCTGATTTGAAATAGCTTCCCTCCTTTACTTTGATTCATAAAAAAATTCCATGAATTTTGATGCATCATCCATTCTTCATAAATTCCAAAAATTTGTTTCATTGTATAAGAACTCATGAAAGTTTTAGAATTTTTTGCTTTAAGTTTATTCATTTATATTGCTATAAACAAAATTTTCAATTTTAATTTGGATTTTAAAAGAGAAAAATCAGTATTAATAGATTTTATCCAAAGAATATTCTATAAGTTATATCAATTTAAAGATTTTATTTATAATATCTAATTGATGATAAAATTTATGATCTTTTTTCAATTTTTATTTATACATTTCAAAAATAGTGTATTTTTAAAAAAATATAAATAATAATAAGAAAACTCGAAATTAATATAAATATTTATATATTATGGGGTTTTTGGTAATTTTAGATGTTAAGTAAGTTAATTTTCAAACTTTTAAATATAAAGATTAGATTTCAAATTTTTTAAAATTTTAGTAATATTCACGCAAATTTCCTTTTTTTTCTATAGAAATATATAGAGTAATTAGATTCCACAGTTATCTCCTCCTGGTCCACCATACATAAACAAATACAAAAGATATCCTGATTTATATTCATAACANGTTATTTGTGTTCGAATACTTTTTGCTTCTTATGAAATGAATTACTATAATATAGATATGTACTGATGGATTAATTTTATCACATACATAAAATTTTAACCCAATAGTAAAATTAAATTTGTGGCCCATTAAAATGGAAAAATAATGTAGTACAATAAAATGAGAAAATAAGGGTAAAAAAATAAAATCCAATAGAAAAATCAGATTTGTGGTCCAATAAAACCAAAAAAACAATGTGGCCCAATAAAAATGGACATGTGCATATTGTCAAAACTTTAAAAGAATGAACCCTACTTTATTATATAAGATTTATGAATTGTGAGACCAGGATTATTGCAGGTTATAGAAGAGTTTCTGATCTAAAAATTTATAATAAAAAAAAAGAAAAAGTGAAGTAAGAGAAATAAATGGGGATCTGAATAAAGAGACTTTGTAACCCCAATTTTAGAACCTCAACATGTTTCTCTTATTATGATTGGTTTAATATATTTTTAATTTAATTAAATTATAAAAATAATTACAAGAATAATATACATTTTTTTAGAACTCCATTTTTAAAAACTCATGGATAATCATGCTCTGATAATTTATACATAGTATTATAAATTCTATGATAATAATTAATATAAATTTATTATATTTAAATTTTGATATTATATATATTTTGTTATGTATATTAGATATATTTTTTATTTTATAAATATTTAGACCGTTTAACCAAAAATTTGTGTTTCCGATTAGGCTTTAAAAACCATTCCTTCTCTCGAATTTGAACATAATTCCGGTTTAAGTTTTACGGTTTACCAAACCGGCATATCCAATCTCTGGTGAGGGTTTACCGAGGTTTTGAGGAATTTGCAGAAGACAGTAAGAGAAGAAACACCGAAAGAGAGAGAGAGAGAAATGGCTGCAACGAGCATCGCTTCTAGGTCTACATCTCTAGGCTCCATCTTAAGAACCGCTACAAGAAGGAGTTTGATCTCACCTAGACCTAGAAACTCAATCCCAAACCCTAATTCCCCATCTTCGCGTTTCACTACTTCTTCGCCTCTTCGTCAGACTCGAATCGAAGGTTCTTCTCTTCCCAGGTACAAAATTCTCCGTCTTTGTCTGACATTTGTTACCAATTGGTGTAAATCTTCGTGTTTTGTGATAAAAGTTTGGATGAATCTGAAAAAAAAAGGTTTCTGCGGCGAGAGTTGAGTTCGCATCAACCATTTCATAGCGTTGTTGCTGCTGCTTGCCTCGTTTCTAAGCTTCCTTCTGATGTCACATCTTATGAAGGTAATAGCGGAAATGTACTTTTCGATTGGTAAAAGTTGTGCTCTTTTGTCTTTGGATTAGTCTTATGATTGGTTTTAGTTATTGGATTGTCCTTTGAATGAAATCTCCTTACTTGTGTGTTTCCTTGAGAAAGACGCAATATTTTGTTTGTGTTGGGGTGTCTGAGCTTCAAGCCAAATCTATTTACTTTGTGTTTCATTGATAAAGATGCAACATTGGGCTGGATTACGCTGTTTGAGCTTTAAATCAAATCACGTTAGTTGCGTTTCCTTGAGAAAGATGCAACATTTGGCTGTGTTGAGGTGTCGGAGCTTCAAATCAAGTGTCCGTACTTGTGATTTTTTTGAGAAAGATGCAACATTTAGCTGTATTGATGGTATCTGAGCTTCAAAAAATCTCTTCAGTTGCTTTTCTTTTAGAAAGTTGCAACATATTGCTGTGTGGGGGTATTTGGAGCTTCTTTAGGATATGTTTAGATTTCAGGAAAGGGAACCAAAACATCTTTCATGTCCCTTAAGATTCTAACAATTTTGGGTCTTTCTTGACAGGTAGATTTGCTAACTATGTCAGTCCCATCTAGGAGGCAGCACCTGAAGTAGATGGATGGCTTTTTTTCGCTACGTTTGATGTTTTCAAGAAAATTCAGGTTCTTTAGTTAAAAGTCTGTCTACCGTATTTGCAATTTCGCAACTTAGATGGAACCCTCATACAATTTTTGGCAGATGTTATTACTTCCATTTAGTTGGGTTCTTATCTTATCAATCAAATGATGATCCAAACCATTGTTACTGTCAGGATGTATGATAACTTCTCCCGGATACAACTACTCTTTTCTAATTTAGAAAATAAGATCTTTTGCACGGGACCGTTACTTTCTTCGAAATAAATTATCTTCCTTAGCGTGTTTTTGACTCAAATAAAGGACGTGTTAGCCTCTGTGCATTTATGAAGTATCTAGGTAGAGACTCCTAGTAGATCTCATATATCATGAGATAATTCTTGCCTTCATATGTCCTGTTGTAAAACTAGCTCGGCTTTGGTTCTAATTTTCTCGTGTAGTTTCCAACGCATGAACGTATTTAGGATATAAGTGTGAGTTGTGACACTGATAGAAGGAAAACCATATGGACACAATAATGTCCTGTTGCGAAAATAGCTCCGCTTTGGTTCTAAATTTCTCTTGCAGTTTCCAACGCATGAACGTATTTAGGATATAAGTGGGAGTTGTGACACTACTAGAAGGAAAACCATGTGGATACAATGATGTCCTGTTGTGAAACTAGCTCCGCTTTGGTTCTAAATTTCTCTTCTAGTTTCTAACGCAAGAACGTATTTAGGATATATATATAGTGTGAGTCGTAGCACTTCTTGAAGTTAAACCATAAGGACACAATGAAGTTGTTTATGCTTAATTTAAAAATCGCTCCGCTTTGGTTCTAAAATATCTCGTGAGATTTTTGTTCTCCAATCTAGCGCGTGTATTCGTTTATCCTGCTGTCCATGATAGCTCCACAAGGTTCTTGGCTTCATTCTCTTCAAGTAGGTAAGCGTAGAAATCAATCTCAAAATAGAGATTTTTGCAGATGCTTAGTTGAGAGAGACTTGAAACCAGCTATCACCACACAACGTTTTTAAGAGATGAAAGTGGGTATGTTCGTATGAGTTTGTTTCAGAAAGTTACAAACTATATACAATGATGATTTTTTTGCAGGCTCTAGTTTTGGTATGAGTCTTTCACAAAATTAAATTGGAAGTTTCCTTTTGGGACCCAATTTGATACCAAAACAAGAAGAACAGTCTCTATAATGATTATTGAATGGTCATTGTTTTTGCTTTGTGCCCCCATGTGGTTTTCAATAAAGCACTAAGTTCGTTTCCCCTTTTTGAAAATTTTGTTGCCTATTTTCCACAAATAAGCCAAGGAACATCTTCTTTACTTCTGTTTTCTATTTTCCAATTTGGTCTAAAAATTAAGAGGGTCGTCAACACCAAATCTGATTATTTTGTTTTTTCAAAACAAAATTCTTTTATGTCGGTATCAAAAGTCTTCGTGTAAGCGTTTTATATCTATGTATTGATTATTTCATATCACATTTTCGAAATATGAAACAGTATTTGCAAATGTAAACGACAATAATTCGTTCTTCTTTTGTGTTGCATTTGGCGTGTATTTTTAAAATTACCATAAATTTTTTTATTAATAGGTTCATGAAGAGAAAATAAACTCGAAATGCTAAACACAAACGTAAACAAACAATCGGGAGAGGAGCGCTTATAGTCACTAGAGCTGGGGATAACATAAGTCCATCAAGACCAATACCAATACCATCTTATCAGTGTTGAGTTCCACTTCCCTCGTCTTCAATGGGATTGATGGTCTAATCGCCTAATCATGGCCTAAAGGTTATACGAAAAGAAACGAGATAGAAATGATGAATGAAAAGCGTAAGAGCTTTGAAAGTAAGTCTTTCGTAGATTCAATCGTTCTAGTTCAAATAAATTAGCTATATACATTTGGGGATGGGATTATCATCCCAACCAGGGCCGTACCTCACGGTATAGAAAAAAAGACAATTGCCTTGCGCCTCCTTTCGACATAGTTATTTTTGGGTCCCTATTGTTTCATTTTTAAAAATTATTTCAATTAGTTAAATAAATATATTTGATTTTTTAGTTTCACTAATATGTTATTACATGATAATAATTGCTATATATTTATATAGGATAATCTATTAAGAGTTTTTGCATGTTCTAAACTTATTATTCCTCTAATTTTTTGTTTTAATTATACTTTTTATATTTTTGTTATTTTTGTCCATAAATCATCATATATTTACTTACTTCATTTGAGATAAGTATATTTTCTTCATTTATTATAAAAATTTATAATTTACAGTTATAATTATTTTATTTAAATAAAAATAAATAACTTTGCTGGTCACACAATTTTATAAATAATTTTTCATAATTAAATTTTTATCATTTTATTTTTTATAATACATAGTTGTGTTGCATCAGGAAAAATAATATATAATATATTTTTACTATTATATAAACTTTACATTCATAAAAATGTGATTTTTATTAAAAATTTACAAAAAATTATATTTTCTATAATAATTAAAAAAGAAAATAGAACAATATTACTCCAATTTTTTCAAATTTTTAGTGTTATATGAAACTTTGCCTCTAAATGCTGAACACGGCACTGATCCCAACTCTTACCAGTCTCAAATTTTTCGTTTTCTTTCGGTTTTCTTTCAAACAGTTATAAATTTAGAACCATTTATTTTGTTATAAAACAAAAGGAATCATCTATTTTAGTTTGTTTAAATAAATAAAGGAAGAGAGTGGATACAAATAGATTTCTCAAACCTGTTTAGTAATTAAATATTTTAAAATAAATAGAATGTATCTAAAAATCATCTTGACTCGTACCAGTTTTAAAATTTTGATCTTATTTTCGTTTTCACCAAGAAGTATCCAAAACCTATTTAGAGATTAAAGATATTAAATAAATAAAAAGTATATGATTCAAATGTTTGTTTCAAAATTAATTTATATCCAAACTATTGAGATTTTAGATACTGATTCTAGGTATTCAAGTTTTTAAAATCTATACATTATATAAAATTTTCATCCTATTTTTTATTGAAACTCTCTAAATAATATTTTTAATATCTGATTTACTTATTTCCGTTTTTTTCAGTACTCGTTGCTCCAATTCTTGAAGTAAACATACCAAACGAACTCTTTGATATTGATGATGAAGTCAACCGCATCAATTGGCCTGACTAAGTCCACACGAGCTCGAGCTCCAGCTAATACACAGGACATCATAGAACTTCTCTTCAGTTAACAGAACAATCTATTAATATATAAAAATGAGGCTAAATGCCATTAAGAACATTCACCTAGGATTAATTTTTTTTAAATAATTAATAGTATCATTCCACGTCATCAATTAAATTTATAAAAATTTTTAAATTGTATAATGATATTATTAATAAAAATACATAAAATAAAATTATCTATAAATTTATATTAAACAAAAAATTGAACTTAATATTAGATTATGAAACTTTTCAATTTTAAATATAAGATAAAAGAATTATTTATAAATAATTATCAAACGAAAAATATACTAAATATATATTATAAAACTTTATAATTTAATCTTATTCGTCTAATTAACTATATATATAAATTTGAGGTTAAATTCCCATAAAATGTTCATCGAGGATTAAATTTTTAAACTCACTAATAGTATCACTCCACATTATTTAAACATCAGTAATTTTTAAATTTTGTAATTGTATTACTAATAGAAATATACATAAAAATAAAATTATCTATAAATTTCTTTTAAACAAAATAAATTAATTAATATTACATTAAGTAACTTTCCAATTTTAAATATAAAAAAAGAAAATTATTATCAAACAAAACATATTATATTTGGAATTCATTTAATTTAAAATAATGATCTCACTTATATAATTAACTATATATATATAATTTATAATTGATATTGGTGAAAAAAAGTATTAATTGATTTTAAATGTCATTGACAGTGTTTCAATAAGGTTAAAATTTTAAACTCTTCAATAGTATGATTCCACATAATCACTTAAATTTAAGAATTTTTTTTTTTGTCATCTATTTTTGATTGAGAATAAGGAAGGCCTAAGCCCAATTCGGAATACTACATAACATCACCTTTAAGATCCAATAAGACATAACCACAATAACCTCTTGTTTAGCCCTCATTCAAATGAACTACAACCAAAGTACAAACAAACTCTGCCCTCAGCTCTACACTCGACCAACACCCATGATTTTACTGCAATCCTTCTGCATCTTTTTCAATAACATCATTCAACCAATCTGGTGCTCCAGTTGCAACATAAGATTGGCGAAGATGAGGTGCTGAAACTGAGGCTGCTAAAAGGAATGCTGCTTGGTTCGCATCATGAGCTTCACATACCACTCTCCAATCATTCATTCTCGTTAGACTCGTCTGAATGGTAATGCCCCGGGATCTAAATGCCGGCTATTTGTGTTGCTCAATAACCGCTCCAACCAAACCTTTGTCTTCAAAGCCAAACACCACTTT
The DNA here is from genome assembly GCA_000411075.1 of Sisymbrium irio. Taxonomy (NCBI): domain Eukaryota; kingdom Viridiplantae; phylum Streptophyta; class Magnoliopsida; order Brassicales; family Brassicaceae; genus Sisymbrium; species Sisymbrium irio. Next base: position 232,114 of record KE155951.1, read on the forward strand.
TGATAAGTGATGATCCAACATGCTATCCACTGCCCATCCAAAAACCTGCATCATACTCTCATCCTTACTCGACAATGCAGAGAAACTCCTCCTTGCGTGCATCAAAATATCCCCCGTTTCCGATCTCAAAAACCACGCCGCTCCTGCAAGCTTTCTTTTATTACACCAGAAAAAAAAAATATTGCACTTAACCCATGATGGTGATGGAGGTTTCCATGTCTCCTTGTGTTTAGATGCATCACATCTCTCTTTTTCCTTCTGTTTCAAGTCACAAGATAGAGCATAAAACCATAACTCAGCTTCTTGATAACTCTGTTCCACCGTATCCAAACTCCAAATGTTAACCCCTTCAAACATAAACTTGTTCCTCTTCTTCCATATGTTCCAAATAACCCACGGCCACATTCTTCTCTGGTTGAAAGTACACATCTTACTCTTACCAAACTTCACGAGGTGATCAATATTTCCATAAATTGAGTCCACATCAAACCCATTCTGCGGAATCGGAATTTGAGACATCGCCCATGTTTGTCTAGCAATCGTACAGGTGAATAGCACATGATTTATAGATTCACCCTCAAAACCACAGACTTGACAGCAACCATCAGTTCTCATACCTCACTCTCTGAACCCATCGTCCACCGGTAAAGCTTTCCTAAGAGCTTTCCAAAGAAAGGTCTTGATCTTCGGCTCTGTTTTAAGTTTCCACATCTGAGCTTTTAGTCCATTGAGAGAGGGTAACACCTCGGCAGACTTGCGGATATCAGACTTGCCACGATTGCAAGCTAGCCAGTAAGCTGATTTAACCGTGAAGTTTCCACTTTTGTTGTGTCTCCAAGTCCAAGAATCATGCAAGTCCCTGCACGGTTCAATCTTCTTTATCAATTCAACATCCCCAACAGAGAAAAGAGCTGATAATCTCGTCATATCCCAAGCTCTTCCATTCGCAGAGATTAAGTCTTTCACCTTTAAGTCAATGTTGTAAAGGCTTGATGAGCACTCCGGTCTCCTCCCCACCCCCATTGTCTCTTTAACCCACGGATCAATCCAAACCAATAACGAATCACCATTACCAACAGAAGGGTCAATGCCATGTTTCATCAACTCTCTACCATGTAACAGACTTTTCCAAGCGTAAGAAGGTCTCACTCCAACCTTAGCTTGCAAAAGCTCACCACCAAAATAATAACGACTCTTCATGAGGCGGGCCACTAGGCTCTGTGGATCCATTAGAATTCTCCATGCTTGTTTGGCAAGTAAAGCTTGATTGAAAAGTTGCAGGTCTTTGAAGCCAATTCCACCAAGCTCCTTTGGTAAGCACATCTTGTCCCAACTAATCCACGGTATCTTTCTCTTATGTTTCGAAGAGCTCCACCAATATTGAGTCATCGCGGATGTGAGATTGGCACAAATGGTTTTTGGCAATTGGAAAACACTCATTGCATAGATTGGCATCGCCATAGCAATGGATTTAAGAAGGATCTCTTTACCACCCTGTGACAAGGTTTTTGCGTGCCATCCTGATGTTCTCGCCAATGTCTTGTCTTTGATGTAGTTCAGAAGCTCCACCTTTGACCCACTAAAGCATTCGGGCAGTCCTAGGTAAGTACCAGCCCCTCCTTCATTAAAAATTTGGAAAACTTGTCTGATTGCCTCTTTCTGCTCTTCTTCAATCTCTTTCCCAAATGTAAGAGAAGACTTATGTGCATTTATCTCTTGCCCCGTCGCTTGGCCATACTTGTTTAGGATATCCACTAGCACATGACTCTGATCCACCGAAGCTTTACAGAGAAACAAGCTATCATCTGCAAATAGCAAATGATTAATAGATGGTCCTTCAACACCGAAACTGATGCCCGTAAGAATGCCTTCATCTTCAGCTCTAGACAACATTTGAGTCAGTCATTCCGTGCATAACACAAAGAGAAAGGGTGAGAGAGGATCTCCCTGTCTTAATTCTCTTCCAGGTTTAATCATTCCATGAGGTTTATCGTTAATCAGAACTGAGAAGCTCACCGACGATATACACGCCATTACCCAAGTTACCCATTTCTCATGAAAACCCAAAGCCAACAACAACGCTTTGACATATCTCCATTCCACCCTATCATAAGCTTTCCACATGTCCGATAAAATCCTTATAGAAGGATGAGTTCTCAGGGCATGCACGGGTTCATGGGCAATCAAGATGTTATCAGAAATAAGTCTATCCGAGACAAAAGCCGACTGAGTTTCTGATACAATACTCCGAAGCAGAGGTTGAAGTCTTCTCACCATGATTTTTGAGACTACCTTGTAGAGGACTTAGTAAAAAATAATTGGTCTCAGATTAGCCATCGATGTGGGGTTGTCGATTTTATGTATCAAAAAAATGTGAGTGTAGTTCCATTCTGTCGGCATTACCCCATTCACAAAGAATTCTCGCACTTCCTCAGTGACTTGGTCTCCTATTGTATCCCAGTAGTGTTGGAAAAACAACCCAGACATTCCATCTGGTCCAGGGGCACTTGATGCTTTCACTGAGAATACAGCCTCTTTCACCTCTTCTTTAGTCACTGGCTGAATCAGATTTCTGTTCATTTCTTCTGAAACTCTTGGTTGAAACCATTCAAAGAAACTCCCAAAGTTCTGAGGAGTAGAGGATGTAAACAGTTTATCAAAGTAATCAGAGGCTACCTGACCTTTAGCAGCTTCCGATCTCTGTACTGCCCTGGTTTCATCAAATAGTTTTTCGATCCTCTTCCTTGATCTCCTATACTTGACAGACTCGTGAAAATATCTTGTGTTTCTGTCTCCACTTCTCAACCAGAACTCTCGGCTTCTTTGTCTCCAATAAGATTCTTCATCTTTATAAGCTTTGATCAAATCTCTTTTGAGAAATTCCACATGCTTCAGTCTATGTCTCATTGATGATTGTTCCAACTCCAAGGCTACTTCAAGCTGAGAAATGCTATCTCGGGCATTGAGATTATTGTTTCGTTTCCATATGCTAAGAGACTTTCTACACGCCTTCAGTCTACTGGTAACTTTTGGATTTTTTCCTCTGCATCTGTTTTTCCAAGCATCTAAGACAGCAGCTTTCACCCCAGTCTTGTGCATTCTTTTGTCAAATCGAAATTGGCCTCTATATCCTTCTTGAGAATCCATTAGCTTGATCAACACCGGTCGATGATCTGATCCTCTCTTCTCCAAAAATGTCTGGTTAGACGCCGGAAATTGTTTGAACCATTCTGAATTACCAAACCCTCTATCCAACTGGCTCTCAATCCACAAATCATATCTCATGCCTCCCCAAGTAAACATGTTTCCTTGATGAGGTAACTCCACCATATCACATGCTTTTATCATATCTCCAAATGGTTTGAACACCACATCTCCCCTCCTAGGCCCTCCAAGTTTTTCTCCATTGTGCAAAATGTCGTTAAAGTCTCCTACCATGCACCAGTTATCAGAACGATTGACACCAATTTTACTAATCCGTTCCCAAACAGTTGCTCTATTCTTAACTAAAGGTGCGTCATAAACGCAAGAAAGAAAGAATTTGAAAGTTCCAAATTGCACATGCAAGTCCAGAAGATTCTTGTCTTCAAACAGCAGATCAATATTTACAGAGTTTTTAGAAAACAAAGCTAGTCCACCACTACGACCAATCGGCTCCACTGTGATCACCTTCTCATAACCCAACCACACTTGTAAATCAACTATCTCATCTCTACTTTTGTTTGTCTCCATCAAGAACAGCAGCTCCGGGAAGTGTTTCTTACGCAACTCCTCAAGCCGAAACCGTCAAGCCATCAGACCGTCCAATGGCTTGGCAGTTCCAACTGATAATGCTCATTGGATGGTGGACAGTCCCTCATTTGGGACCGCCTTCAAGCTCTTCTTGTTGGAGGTAAGAGCAATGTCCTCTTCAGTCGATACTTGTTTCCTTTTTTTATTCCTTTTTCCTGTTTCCCTTCTTGTTTCTCTGAAGCCGGTAAGCTGATTTCCTGGTTTGAATCGTAAACTTTTAGTTTTCTTTTCGATTTGTATGGCCTTTTTCTCTGAGTAGGATTTTTCTTTGAAGTTTCGGAATAGCCTGGTTCCGAGAAACCAACACTAAAACCCGTCGAACCCAAAGAAAACTCCGTTGAGGTCTTTCTCAGATTGGTGTCGTCAGACATAACTGGGATCCATGGTTCTGTGGAGCTCGACTTAAAAGCATCTGCTAGCAGTTTCTCCTTAGGTGTACTCTTGGTGAGGCATAAAGATTTCACCTTCTCTCCATAGTCAAACACCGGTCCTTTTCCTTTATCAAGTTCATAAGTAATCTGCGGTAGCGGTTCCAATCTCAGAACTGTACGTTGAAGCATTGGATTCTTCTCTGATTCAGCCACTGATTTCCTCACTCTTTCCTCCTTAACCCCTTTATCATTCCCATTTTCAGTGGTTAAGTATGTTCATTTACTTTAAACATTATATGATTTATTGATTATTATTAGTAATATTTTAAATTTTGAAATTTTTTACATGATTGCCTTTGTTCTGAAAATTGAAAATTGTACTATGAAGTTAATAATATACAGTAACATTAAATATCACATATACAACATTATAAATTATTGAGACTAAAATATTAAATTGAATTATTATATTGTTAAAAAACAAAGTATGTCAGTTTTGTAAAAAAAGTTTTGTTAAAAAATTTTGAAACTAGAAAATAATTTAAATATAGGGAACTATATAGATTTTGATATGAGTATAAAATTATTATTTAATTAAATAAGTATATTTTATTTTAGTAGTTTCTCAATAAATACATAATTAAAAAGCTTTAAATAAGAGTAAAAATATATTTTTTAAAACGAAAAACTGTGTACTTTTAAATAGATTTAAAAATTTATAATGTTTGATATGAGTCTAATATGCAAGTATTTATAAGATGAAATATATGTGTATAAAAATAACTTATTGATAGAAAGTTATGAATTATTAACAAAAATATTGACTTTTTAAAAAAACTGTTAAAATTTTATTTTCAAAACTACAAAAAACTAGGAAAATAATTTATATTATGTGAATATATATATAGAGAAGTGATAAAATAAAATTTATAAATTTAGAAGATAATGTTATTAAATATAATAAAAATACAGACTATAAACTGTTTAACAAAAAAAATCATGAAAACTTTCAATGAATCATATATTAAAAAAAATATTATATATATAAATAGTTGATTTATTGGTAATATAAAAATTTAGTAATAAAATGTGTTTTAATAAATCAATATTAGTTATTACTAATTAAACTAATACTATTATTGATAATAAATATTTCAAAATTATATTAAAAAATATACTTATACGCAGCATGGATAAAAAAATTAGTCTAATTTATAAATCAATTAATCATAACACTAGAGGGAAACTACAGAATGTACACCTAAGATACTAGAATACTTTAGTCATGGCTTTTAGAGGATTCTTATAAACTCTTACTAACTAATGTTCAGAATTTCTTATGAGTGATAATGGTAATAGAAACAAACATGTCCAAAACATAACTAAAAAAAAATATTTGTTGGGTTGACAAATGTAGAAATAGAAATTGAAAAAAGAGATTGAGATAAACATAAACCATTTGGTTAAACAAATTATGGAGATGATTCAGTACAATCTCGTGGATACATGCCAAATAGTATAATCGTAAATTCATGTGTGGGGGTCTTTCCACCAAAATTCGTGTTTCCGACCTAAATATTTATATAAACATTTTGACAAAACCACTTTTTATATAAATTTCGCAATAATGTCAACTTTGTCTCATGAGAAAGTGATTTAGCTAACAAACTTTCAAGAAACCTACAAATCTATTTTCTCATCTCTACACATGTCTGACAAATGGCAAATCATCAATTTAATGCTTATTTAAATCTTACTAAGACACTACTTGTGCTTTTCATTTTGTTCCTAATCTCTGTAGTTAGTTGTGCATATGCGACTTATGACAACAAAGCAACACATAACAAATCAAACTCGCATTTTGTACCTCGAATTTAGCACTTTAAACAGAGTTTGCTTCTGATATTCTCCTTAAACGACGCAGTTGATTAAGGCCATGGTTCCCTGATCCTAGATGTACTTGCTCTCTCAGACAGTATACTATTTCCTGGTGGTTCTGTTCGTTTGTGCATATGAAATTGTATCGAGATGTTATATCCAAATATTATATCTAGATAATATATTAGGATGTTGTTCCTTTTCATTTTTGGTTATGCATCTAAATACTATATATCAATAAATTTTATTCCATAAAAATAAAAATTATGTTAAATCAACACAAAGTCTATTACCAACGTATCTTTTTCCATAAAATTTTATATGAACTACAATATTATAAAATATATTTATACATATTTATATACAAATAACTTTGATTCGCATACCAATAAATTACCTAGAAAAAATATATTATAAACTTCACCACAAATCCACCAATTTATACCAGATAAAATATATTACCACTAAAAATTAAACCATTCTTATTTAATACATTTAGCTCAAATTATAGTTTTATAATTATCATAAATTATAAAAATCTAAATATAATATATTTTTATCAGAATTTTCATTTATAAATATTTTAAAATTTAATTTAGATAAAATTGATCATTCGCTCAGCGTGGGTTAGAGGCTAATAGTCTATTATATTATTAATGAATATAAAATAGTACTAAATTAGATGGGATCTACTATTTTATTGTTATATAATAAGATAAATATAGTGAGTAATTGGGTTTTAAAAAATATGATTTCAAACTAATGGATATTACAATAGTCCAACCGCCCAAATAGGTATTAATGTTTCTGATCAGATTTATATTTTTTTAATATTATCATATCAAATATTGTAATATTCATTATCTTTTTGTTTTTTATGTAATAAATTGTAAGAAAATTTGAACAGACTGAGTTTTGATAAAAATTTAAATCCGGCTCAAAATCTCATTTGACACAAATTTAATATTAAATATCCAAAACCCAAAACAATTATTGACCTTTAGCAATTCTTCATATATTAATTTATTAACATTAATAAATCAAATTTCTATAATTATAAAATCAAATATTTTAAATAAAAAAATAGTTGATCAGTTATTCTTTGTTTAAATCCGAATAAACCGATTCAAACTCAATTAATAAATTTAAAAACCCGATTAGTTTTTATTTATCTAAAGTCAAAAACCGAAACTCAAATAAACCGAACCAAACCCTATATATCCGGATGTTTAATTTTTTTTCATTATATTAGTTTCTTAATTTGAAAAAAAAATAATCCAAAAATCCAAATCTGAAGCCAAAATAAAATCCGACCGGATTTAATATAAAACTAAAAACCTGTCCTGAATCTAAAATAAAGAGATCCGAGTTCGATATACAAATTTTTAAAAAGTCCAATTGATTTCTATTAGTCTAATCCTGAAAACTCCAAACTTAAAATAAACAGAGTCGAATCCGATCTAAAACCCAAAGTTTATAAATGGAGCATCAGGAAAAAAAAATCTAAGTAAGAAAAAAAAAGAAATTAACCAATACTTACTTTATTATTAATTATGATCTACCCTCCTGATTTAGATTCTGGAATAAATTCATTTGGAATCTTTATTTTTATTCATTAGCACTGATATATGAAATCAGAAGTGGGTACGCAGAAGCGGAAGTGTTAGAAAGTGGAAAACGAATTTTAAAAAATATTTAGGAAATGGATATGTATTGGAAGCGTCTATATATATATATATATATCTATAATATTAAGAGACTTAATATATCAATTTTATAAAATTCTCAATTAAATCTCATATGATTAAACATTGAACAACAAATCTAATTAATTTGTTTTCAATACTCATCTATTTTTAATATTACATAGTGTAAAAAAATCACTGAATTTACTATTTTAAGAAATTATTGAATATTAAGTCAAATTAATTACTTTCTAATATCTAAAAATATTTAGGAAGTGGATATGTATTGGAAGCGTATATATATATACCTATAATATTAAGAAACTTAATATATCAATTTTATAAAATTCTCAATTAAATCTTATATGATTAAACATCGAATAACAAATCTAATTTATTGGTTTTCAATAAACTCATCTATTTTTAGTATTACATAGTGTAAAAAAATTACTGAACTTAATCTTTTAGGAAATTATGGAATAATTAGTCAAATTAATCACTTTTTAATATCTCATAAAAATCCATACAATTTTAAATATTTTTATAAATAAAAACTAAACGATTTAATACACAAATGTAAAATTTGTAAATAGTTTTAACACTTCACATATAATTTTAAATATTCTATTTATTTATAGTTCTTATATTTTTTTATTTCATAAAAAATATATGATAAAACTTTTTTAATTACAAAACATGTTTTTAAAATGAAAGAGTAACTTTGCAAAATGGAAATGCAAACTTCCGATGTATTTTTAAAGGAGTTCTTTTGAAATCATAATGGAAACGAGCTTCCAAAAGCTTCCAAAAACTTCCGATTCTGACTCCAGTTCCAAAGCGGAAAGTGAACCTCTCCAAATTGAATGACAGGATGTATTTATTTTAGAGAAGAAAACAATTGCCAGGAATTTAAGTCTACCGAATTGCGGCAGTTTGCAATCCTAGAGACCGACCCACACAGGTTTAATCTTTGAGTTATATTTATTTGTCGGAAAAAAGAAGAAGAGAGAGAAATAAATTCAATAAAATTCATAAGATGCATAGTATAAACAAGAAAAACTCAAGAATTGTAATATAGAGAGCTATTTGCAATTTTTGAATCTTTGGGTTTAAAACGATTGCATATATATTTACACAAAAAAACATTTTTTATGGTATTATATTATGATATATGAAGGAAAGAAGAAAAAGAGAAAAGAGAGAAAATCGGTAAAATTCATTATACATCACATAAGATGCATTCAACATACAAAAAGAGTCCATATAACCAAGAAAACTAAAGAATTATAATACAGAGAATTTAGAAAGTGTGTTATCGTGGTTTTAAAATGATTACATACATATTTTATAGAAGAATCATTCTTTTATGGTACAGTAAAACCTCTGTAAATTAATACTCGATAAATTAATAATTTTTATAAATTAATAATTTTCGTTGGTCCTAAGTCGGACAAATGTAAGAATTAGTAAAAATCGATAAAATAACAAGATAATAAAATTTTTAAAAACTTTATGTAAAAATATGGTCCCAATAATAATATAAATTAATAATTATATAGATTTATGCATATATAGATACGGTAATATACTAATATATGACTATAGTATTATGTTTTACTTCAAATTAAAATTCATTAATGTTTTATGTCTAATATGTTTTATTGTATTCAAAATCTTATTGATATTTATCTTTCCGATTTAACCCAAAACTTATAAAACATTTTACACATGCTGTAAAAAACATTTTAGACATTATAATTAATTTTATATTTTTAAATGGTTTCAATTGTATTGTAATATTATTTTTAATTTCATTTTTATTATTGTGAAGTATATTTACTTCTTTTTTATATGTGTTAAGCTTATAAACATACATTAATTTTACATAAATATTCAATGTATCTTATTAAAATATATTTTAGTGTGATAAGTAATATTATTTTTATAACTCTAAGTTTGTACATAATATTTTTATTAATATATTCATTCTTAAAATAACATCATTTTTAAAAAAAATAAATAATTATAGATTAAACATATATTTCTATAAATTAATAAATATTAATTTATCCATAAGTTAATAACTTTATAAAATAATAAATTTTCAAAGTCCTAACATTATTAATTTATAGAAATTTTACTGTATTACCAATGTAATCAATTTTACACCAGCCAATAAAAAAATGCTACGTGAACTTGGAATTCACTTTTCTGAGTGTGCGTACAGTCAAACGGTTCTCGAGAAATGACTGTCACGGCCGAAAATAGACATATTCTACACTTATAATTGGCCAGTGTAAACCTTATTAGAACGGGATAATAAATTTCTCATTCTCAAGAAATATCGGTTTATTAATAGAAATCTCTCAGAGGAGATCCGTTGGAGGATCTTTCTAAGGCGAACCAGAAAAAAAAAACTAAAAAGATCAAACCCAAAATACCCGATCTCATGTATATTCTTTGTTGGAACTTTATTTTAATACATGTTGCTTAGTAATATACATATGTTAAAATTAGAGTTTATTTGAATGAGAAATGCTTGTCTAATGTTTATTACTTAAAGGCATAAAATGGACATAGCGGATATTGTGGAGAAGTCCTGACAAGGTTAAAAACCTTGGAACAATTAGAGAAAGGAGTGAACCTAAACTAAACCATGCGCGCGCGCCAAGCCGAGACTAGATGGGCTCGGGCTTGGTTCGGGTTTGAGTGCGGGTTCGGGTATATGGGCCTCGGTC
>KE155951.1:264124-275729 GCA_000411075.1 Sisymbrium irio
CACGGTACCGCGAATGACTTTCCGGTAGGTCACCTATCATTTAACTACTCCAGCTCAAATACGCTTAAATCTGGAGTTTTCTCTGGATGTGCAATCGAAAAGGTAAGTGCATTTTGGTGACGTAGATAGCCAAATCAATTCTTTTAACCTCTTCACATAAATTTCCATATAACAGAAATCAGGATGTTATACAATCTTTTATAACTATGTAAATTAGTCAAAATTTGTTTTCAATATTTTCATAATCAAAATGTATTAATTCGTTTTTAAACCGGTTTTGCAATGAATCTAAATATTTTACATGTTTGATAATTAAACCCTCAACCAACATCATTATATAAAAAATATTAATCCAATGTCTATAACATTTTATAATATTTAAAGTTTTATTAAATTAAAAATATATGTTTGTAATTTTAATATTCTTAATTTATAGCAAAGTAAAATATTTATTTTTAACAAAATAATTAATATTAATTTGAATGTTAGTTTTATAATACTTATGCTTCTTAAAATTAATTGGTGTATGTTTACTTCAATCTTATTTTATGATTTATAAAACTAATTTTATAGTAAGTTATTCTAATTACATTTATATTTTGATTTAATAATTAAATAATTCATATGTAATATAAATATGTATTATAGGACTCCCATTTTTCGTTTTATATATGAAAAATTAAATTTATTAATTGATTTTAATAAATTTTTAACTATTCACGAATTTTATTTCTTGTTTTTGAAAAAATGAAGGAAATGAAAAATATTTATTTAAGATTGTGCTATAACTAAAAAAGAAAATATATCTTTGAGTTAATTCTAAAAAAGATACTAAAAGATATTATTAATAAATTAGATAATAATAAATTTGACTATTTTATCAATAATAAAACTTAATATTTAAATAATTCTAATGACATTTCATATAATATGACTAAAGGTTAAAAGATAAGTGTGTTTCTGTTTTAATATTATAGATGTTAACATATGTTAAAATATAATGTATTTGTTAAAAGTTTTTTTATAGTTAAAAAAAGAAAAAATTAAAACTACAATTTAACAAAAAAAAAATATTTCTATCAATAATAGCCAAAAAGGAAATTTATAAAAATTAATTATAATCCAAAAATAATTTAATGTTTTTTAAAAAAGAAATATTTATAAAAGTCGATTATAAATAGAAAAGGATTATGGTTTTTTTCTTTTTCTTTTTAAATCATGAACTCTAAAAAATTATAAACATTCACATTATAAACATCAGCTATCAACCAAAAAGGATTGGACTTTTTTTCTTTTTAAAAAATCATAAACTCTAGAAAGTTAATAGCACTGACATTTTTATAAAAGAATATATTCTTATAAACATTTTAAGCAAACACAATAACACAACTAACAAGACTATTAGATATGTTTTTTTTTTTACTCTTAATAACTTTTAATATTATAATAACATATTGTAATTGTTAACGTCTTATAATCACAACATATTAAGTTAAATTATAATATGTTGAATTAGTTAATGTCTTAATTAACATATAAACATCATACATTAGTTCTAAATTAACGTCTCAACATATGATAATATTTTTATTTACATTTTGAATAGTTGTATCAAACTAATTTTTCGCAGAATTCATTAAGAAATATTTGTACGAATAAATTATTTTTAGTTTTTATATTTAAAACTATTTTGAAGATGTTTACATTGAAAAATGACATTTACAAATCACTATTAAGCTCTGCTAGTTAGTGTACTCCTTTCTTAGTTGCTTTTTGATACATATACTATCGAATTGAAATATTAACAAAGTACTAACTGATCTTGTTTCCATGTTTTTCATTTTTTAATTATAAAACCAAGGGTGATTTTAATATATGGCAAAGGATGACCAAAAAATAGTTTAGTAAAAGAAAGTAGAGAGAAATAGATAGAGGGAAGTGAATTTTGTGGGAGATTGAATCTTCATTTTATTGGTTGTCCTGCATTACAATTACTTTAAAATCAATCTGGTTAAATACAGTAAACAATTAACATATTTTGTAATGTCTAAATATTTTACTTTGATAAATGCGTGATCAGACACCAACAGAAACGAATTTTACTGACATCACTCTTTTTTGTTGTCTTAGTGTAGATAGAGACATAGAGTTGAACATCTCACAATGATACTTCCATATTATCCATGTGCACTATATATATATACTATTGTTTTCTTTTTGTTTTTCTTTTGCTTAAATATATATATATATTTTTTTTTTCTTTTTTTTTGTATGATGCACTTATATGTTTATATTTTAAGTTATGTATACTACATAGCATCAATCATGAAGCAAAACTTAAATGGATTATATTTTCTTCCTCTGAAGTCTTGTACTTTTCTGTGTGCAGATTCATTGTTTTCCTAATCATCTCATAACGAATGTGCTAAACATTCTGTTTTCATTTTTCAATAGTAAAACAAAAAGAAAACGAAAATACATGTGCCGCACAGTGTCTGTATTGCCTATTCAGTATTCACTCATCCATTAGTGGTCCCCTTTTATTTTGCAATTTAATTTTCGAATTAAAATCTATCAACCCCTCCCCTACTACTTATATATAGACATATATATAATCATCAGAAGATTACTATTAGCTCTGTAAATACTTATATACATTACTTTTCCATACCATAGTTGAGAATTTGATGCCGAAGAACCATATCAATTTCCTCGAATCAAATTATCATTTACCATCTCATAATAAACCTAAGAGTTGGTTGCTGATATTTATCATATTACATGAACATTTAATTTATCAAATAAATTTATATTTTGTCATGCGAACGTATGTTATATTATCTTGACGTTGTAACGCGTTAATTTCACCTAACAGTAAACTCGAATAAAGACTTCTTTTAAACCCTATTGAACAACAAGTCACATCATTGACATTTACCTAATTTCGATCTTCTTCATTGCCATCTACCTAATTAACTCTAAAAATTGAATTGTGATTAACGTAATTAATATGATCAATAGAAAAAAGGAGAGCCAATTGAAATAAAAATGTACTAAATAAAAAGATTAAAGATAAAAGAAAGAATAACTAACGGTATCCTCAGAGGAACAGTCGCATTAAATTTGCTTAAGGCTCTTCACATGGCCCTGCATGTGTCCTTTGTAAATGTTAGTGTACCCCATATATATAGGCATACAACCATGTCTATTATATTTATCCTTCGTTCTTACAGAAAAAATTATAATGAAATGAGAACTTTCCTCGAATACAATAATGTATATGATGTCCAACAAAATAATTATGTATATATTAATTGGTACGATGCCAAAGTGACATTAATGTAACTATGCATTTGATTTGTGAAGAAGTGAACTTCACTCTACTTCTCCTAGTTCTCTTTTAAAAATCTTTTACATCATTTATTTTTCAGTCAAAAGGCCAACCCATAATTTCTAGAAACAATTATGTAAAAACTATATATGTGGAGTCACATAACCCAAACGTTTACACATTAATATGGCTAGTCTAAAACACACGCTTTTATTTTGATTTCTCAAACTAAACAAAAAATCAGTGGTTAATTTAGTAGTAAAAACCCCCGACTTAATATATAGACATAAGACATTATTGATGGGAAAAATAAAATTATTTTCGATTAATTCTAATTAATATGTCAAACGTAGTAATATGTCATTATTTATCTACCATAATAATTGATTGTTATCTATTAGTTTATAAATAAGAAATTTTTTATTATTTATTAGGATATTATGTCGATATATCGTTTTATTGATCATTAATGTTCATTTTTTATATAAGCCCTCAAGTTAAAGAAAATTGGGATTAAAGACTGAGTCATCAAATATAACTTAACTTGAATTACGATTGGCATATAAAATCTGATGTATCTAGGATAACCACCAATGTATCCGATCTGGTCCATTTAAGATAATGACCGATATGTCAAGTCCAAATCCGACCAAGGTTATGGTTTGATAATCACCCATAAATAAAGCATACAACACAAAAACTGCGAAAACTCATAAGAATTAAATTTTTGTCAGTATCCAAGAGATAGCGAAAAAAATCAAGTGAAAACTTTTAACCAATGAGGAGTGACATTCGAGATCATTTATTTAAAAGATTAGTGATATCAATTCATGTAACTCGGTGATTAATCAAATATATATATTTTCATGAACTCGTTAAATTTTTCCCTATCAATTATATGATCTCATGGATTTGTCTTTTGCTTCTTTTTTTTTTTCAAGTTTTGGACGGTTTTCTATACTTACTTATAGAATTAATGAAAATACTACTTAAAAATGATTAGATCATAATTAGAATTAGATTTCTGACACTGATAACTATTATAATCAACACTGCAATTTTGAGAAAGAAAAAAATGATGCTAAGAACATAAGTCATGTCAGAAATTTGTTGAATGTTATTAATCCACTCGAAATATAACTGATCATAGTTAAATCGTTTTTTCAACTCTTAAATCTAGTTTTTGAACCATGATGTGGGTTTTTTAGTTTTTACATGATAGTCATTTATGGCTAGCTCGAAAATAAAATTATTCTTTTTTTCAAAAAATAGAAAATAAAAATATTCTTTATGGTTGAGTCACTTATTACTCTCACTTTTGAAGTAGTTAATTTTCGAAGTATACTAATGAGTTAACGTAGTTCTATTGCCCATAATTGAGCTCGCGTAGGTTTTGTCAAACTTTAATTGGAGTTGAGACTCTTGAGTCATGTTTTTAAATATTCTCTCCTTATTTTATTAAATGTCGTTTTAAGTTTATGTAGATAAATTAATAAAACATATAATTTTGTATATTTTTAAAATAAAAACATAATTACCTATACACCTAACAATATTTAAACCAATAGAAAAATAAATAAGAGAATTTTATCAATAAATTTTACATTAAAATTATAAAACGACACTTATTTTTAAACAAAAATTTTATCCCAAAACGACACTTATTATAATAAAGAAAGAGTATGATAAATAAATCTACAATAGTGATTTTTTTTTAGTCAATCATTTGAAATTTAAGTTTCAATATATGAAATAATACTCAGTACTGTAGTAGTATAGTCTCTCAACTGTACTACGAATAAATTATATGATTAAAATATTAAGTTTTGGAACCCATATGTTTTGAGAAAAAACAAAATCTTCAAATAATAATAAATTAAAATTGCAATGACCATTTAGGGTGACCGTGTTGCCCTTATGGTTACAGTAAAAGTATGACACGTGTCTTTTAAAAGACATAAGGGAAATTAAGGACCATTTTTGTTGGAGTTCTCTCTTATATTTATTTCTCCTTTAAATTATCTCGTGAATCGCTTTTCCCTTTACAGCCCCAATCTTCAGGACAACTGTTCCTTTTTTATTTCCCTTTTTGTAACACTAAATATATTTCTCAATTGATTCCAATTATTCAGCACTAAATAATTTATCTGGTGTAATAAGTCATGATTTAATGGACCCGTTAACTTATTTAGGCTTGAATCAAAATATGGCCCTTAATAAAAAGGAACTATGATTGGAAATTTTTATAGTAGACACAGTCAAATTTGCAAGTATCGAAACAAATAATAAAAATTTGTAATGACTTTGATGGGCTTTCTTTTTCTCAATGGGTCCAAATATTTGAAATTATTAACCCTTTTTTCAGTTTTTCATGATGTTGTCTCTGCAACCCCCACTTCTTCTTGTAGTTGCTGCTTCTCTCTGCTTCCGAAAGTTTGAGCATTTTTAAAACGAGTGGTTCTCTTACGATGTGCGCGGCCTTGTCTATGATGATCCCACTCGTGTCTTCCTCTTAGTACCTTGTTCCCACAAGCCTGCTTCAAACAAACATGTTTTCAGTATTTACAGATTACATACACTTTGAGTTTTAAGAGAAACTGTACCTCACAAACGTATTGACTCCATAGATCTCTTTCAGTTGCCTTTCCGGAGGTTGACTCATGACATGGTTCAGTTTCTGTTTCAAGGAAAGAACGAAGGATCTCTGTCGCAGGTTTAACCACTTTAGCATTCCATGACTCTTCAGATTTGCCTTTAAAAATAAACAACACACCAACAAGAGAGATTGTTAAAAGTTTGTTCTCCAAGTAGCTTTTCTCAATAGATTGATGAAACACATCATGCATACTTACTTAATAAGCACTCTGTTGCATCAATGTGATGGATATTCCAACCAAAGACTGCTTCTAGCCGACTTACTCTCCTTTTCTGAAACACAACATACAAAAAGAAAAAATGAAATGCTTCAAAATTAATGGATCAATTCTACAATTAGAGAGTTTAACCAAAACGTTTTGCTTACTTGACGACGAAGGAGCCTTCTGGTATTTAACTTCACCCTATCAATTGCTTCCTCTAACATAATCCTTAACTCATCATCTTTTGGAAAATCAAGAATCTTCCTCAGATTCTCCTTCATAACCTTATCATTGTTTTCTTCGATCCTCAAAACTGGACCATTAGTGGAACTACTTATCTCCGGGAGATACGTTTTAAGGAAATCTTCAAACTCTCTGACACCTATGGATTGCCTTAGGCCTCTAGTATAGTCGGCTCCTGGTTTGTAGATGTCATATACTTCGTCAAGTAGTCCCGAATCTACCATGGACTCTACTCTTTCTCCGACATAGTTGTCAAGCACCGTGGTTTCAGCATCCATACATATCAAACAGTAATCAAAACGAGAGGCATCGATGCATCCCCAGTTCTGCCCTGCCGCATACATTAGTTAATTAACTTCTCAGAGCAGATAACGGGCCTTATAAGTCTATAGAGGACAAAAGTACATGTAAGAGGGAAGCACGCATCTAATTGCAAAATCCAGTTCCATAGTTATAGCTCCGGGTAAAGAAGAAGAAACCTACCTCTACGGCGTTTTCTTGATGTAGCTTGCTCGGAAGGACTCCTCTGCTAGCATGCAAGCTTAGGTATTGATTAATCTACAAAACAAACCAGGGTGAGTAAAATGTAAACATACCAGAAAATCCACATACAATCAGGATCATTGGCTGTCTATCTACACAGAAAAATATAACAAATCAGAAATCTCACTTTTCTCTGATTATTAGGGTGAATTCTGTTTGCTGCCACAGGATCAATCTCTTTAAGAAGTTCGTAGCCATGGCTCAAATCATCTCTCCCAGAGATAGACTCGACCTCCAAGCCTTCAAGGTAGAAAATGTCTAATTATCTAACTTATAATTTTTTTCTTTTCAAATTTACATGGTGATAGAGACTCTACATACCTGGGGCAACATTTGAACGACACTCATCGGTATCTTCTCTTGAATCATCAAGAAGAAATTTACTCACAACAGCCTACATGAACAACACTAATAAGATAAGATAACAGTGTTAACCAAGGTTACTTAACACGAATAAAGCAACAACAAGATTCACCTGTATATAATAATTCGTTCCTCCAACGAGAACAGGAATGTGATTGCGAGAAAGGATCTCCTCAAGAAGCTGTGAAACAAATCAACCACAACAACTATATCATACCAACAAAACCATTACTTACAAGATGACTTTGTCCATATTAAAACCACATGCTAACATAAAGATACATAGCAACATAATTCTTGGCTCCTGATGAACTTTGATATGATCCCAAAAAAAAAAACATAAAAAATGAAACCTTTTGACTCAAAAAGACGTATTAAAACTTGTACTCACAGGAAACGTGGAATCTCGAAAATCCTTCGCCGTAAAATCCATATCTGGGCTCACTGTCCCAAGTAGATGATGAGGCACTCCTAAAACTCCCCACAAAGAAACTCACATCAAAAACAAAACTTTCAAAACCAAACTTCAAAACCAAGCAAAAAGAATCAAACTTTAACCTTTCTGCTCGTTGATGGTGACCTTATTGGTGAGAACGTCAAGACCACTGTAAATCTGCATTGCGTCTGCGTTAATGATCTCAACCGGAAAGTGAGAAGCCAAGTCAACGGCTAGCTTTGATTTCCCAGAACCTGTAGGACCCATTATCACAACCACTTTCGGTTTCTTCTTCTTCTTCTCTTCGTCGTCTCCGCCATTGCTAGGGTTTAACGACATCGCAGAAACCTCTCTCTCTCCTCCTCCGGCTTTTCCGACTTGTAAACCGGAGTAAGGAGGAAAAGAACAAAATTTTAAATAGGTTTCGGTTCGTTACTTAACCGATTTCAATTCGGTTTGGTTTTCTAACCGACGAGTCGACGACAATGGATATGGTTAAAACTAAAAAGGCCCATTTAATTAAAAGATTGGCCCAACGCGCGTACTTTGCAATATATACATTCCTTGCGGCCTAAGCTTCAGGTTAGGGTTCTTCTGCAACTCTGAGAGTTACAAAAAAGACAAGAAAAGAACGCTTTCTTTTTTTCTCACGAAACAATCAATCTTTTGATTTCTTTCAAGTACATTACTTTCATTTCTTATGTTACGATAGATTTATAGACATGATGTGCGTCTGCTTATGATTGCTGAGGAGAAAATTAGGGTTTACATAGTTTGAATTTAGCTAGTTTTCTGTAACTTTTTGTATCATTTTTCTGAAAAGGCATTCTTCTGATTGTGATTGGATTTTGACTATATTTGTAGAAGACAAATAAAAAGGAGAAACTTAGATCTTGAATCAGACGCAATTATCAATATGAGTCCCATGATGATTCGTCAGCATTCTGAGTGTTTAGAAAACTTGATAGATCTCATCCCTGCAAGATTCTATCTGCCTGATGATGACGATACAGAAAAGAAGTGGTTTCAAGGTCTTAGCAAAGCAGAAAAAGCCATTGCCAAGAGAGAAACAATTTTAAACCTAAAGAAGGCAAAGAGAGATAGATTAAATCCAGAAATATCTGCTTTGACCACTCTTGATTACAGAAACAGAAGCTGGAAAAGGAAAATTCTGGTAATGCGACGGATAACAAGTCTATGAATGCTGGTTTACAAGAAGATGATACATATGAGAAGGTGAGGCAACGTTTTAAGAAAAGCAAGAAGAGAGACTCAAGCTCTGACGTTGAAAAATTGAATGTTGTTGAAGAGGCTGTGAAGGATCTTAAATATGGTTATGTCAAGATTGGAGACGAAGTCGATGATAAGGGATACGTAAAAAAAAGAAAGATAAGGAGAGTTTCTAAGGCGAAAGAGCTTGAAATGGCAATGAAGTTAGAAGCTTTGAAGAAAGATCCGTTGAAAGGGGATAGTGTTGCAAAGAAACATTCATGGCAAGCGGCTATAAGCAGAGCTTCCGGTATCAAGATTCATGATGATCTAAAGCTATTGAAGAAGAGAATCCACAAGGAAAAGAAGAGGCGTGAGAAGAACGCAGTGAAGTGGAAGGAAAGATCTGAAGGTCAGCAGAAGCTTAAGGTGGAGAAACAACAAAAGAGATCAGAGAATATTAGGGACAGGATTCAACAGAAGAAGATGAGGAAGATCGCCAAGAGAGAGAAAAAGCTCTTATGAAGTCAAGTCATCATTAGTTTCATCTATTACTGAAGTTATAGACTTACAATGTTTTCATATGCTTCTCTTTATTCTATATACATTGATTAAACGAATGAAATCTTTTTCTAGAGGCTAAGGTTGCATAGCCTAGCTAAGAGGCAGATTGATTTTATAGATCAGTTGTAAAACTTTGCAGGGTCAGGAATAAAAGAGCATGTTGTTGTAGAACATTATCACAAACATGAAAACATAACAATGTGATGTCATACCGAATCTTTAACACATCTCAGCTAAAATCAGAAATCAGTTTTGATCACAAAAACAAGCAAATATCGAATAAAACAATTAAAAAGTGCAGAAGAAATAAGCAAAGCTGGCTGATGTTGCAGCCTTTGATTGTTATCATCTTGTGTTAGCGTAACGAAATGTCAATGCTTTTGCTGAGTTCCTCAAGCTTTGACATCCGGATTTTCTCGCTTTCAGTAACAAGCTGAACACATTTTATACAGACAAATATTTAAAAAAGAACAATCACATTTCGAACAGAAAAAGGACAAATTGAGATAGAATGTTTCACCTCAACTAGCTTGCTAACAAACATAGCTTTCTCTTTGTTCTTTTCATTGTATGCTTCAAGTGCTTCTTTGAAGTCCCTCTCCTGAAAAAAACAACCATTAAGACAGGAATCTGCAAGATAGATAAGAATAATGGACATCTTAAACACACATTTATTACCTTTCTTTGACAACTCTGTCCTAATGGCTTGAGTTCTCGGTTAATAGCATCGACTCTTTTCCTTATCGCGGATATCTCCTTACGCATTGGATCGGTAAGAGCTTCCAGCTCCTGAACATTTTTACAACCAAAACTCCTCAAAATAATGAAAAACTTTGTCCAAGTTCTTGAAAATGTTAAAATCAAACTTACTTCCCGAATCTCGGCTAATCTTCTAGTAGCTTCCTCAGCGAGTCCAAGCTTTGTCTGGACCCTATCCTTAACCTCCATCTTCCTCCTTTCAATCTCATCTTCTTTTGCCTTAAACAAAGCCAAAGCAGAGCGTGAAAGCTCCTCTTCTTTGTCATCAATCATAGGGCTTCCATTGATGCTTATGGTCCCCGAGCTCTTGATGCGTTGAATATATGGCGATTGAGGCTGTTCCAAGATCTGTCTTGTTGTTGTCATTGTTCTTCCAGATCTTTTCTTTCCCTCGGTAAAGAAGATGACTTGTTATATAACCCAAGACTTGGCCTTAAGAACCTATCACAACTCATTAATATGTTGCTTCTATTTCTTTAGCTTGCTAATGGTGTTACGTGTGTCAAATGACCAAAACGCCCTCATGGTCAACACACTGTTACTGGTATAAACATACTTAAGAGGTCAAAAAGCTAATTTTGATATGAATTACATTAACTTGGTTAAAATAGAAAGGAAAATATATTGGGGAAAAAGGAAGACCAAGTGGAGCTAAAGCTCTAGTAGGTAAAGATGTTTCTTTTCAATAGGTAATTAACAATTTTCTTGAGTTTGGTATATTTGAAATAGGTAGCTAAAATGTTATTCTCAGTGTTTGGCTCCCAATCAATAGATAAGACAAAGATATGTATCGATAAAGTAGGCACATGTATGGATTGGATTAAAAAAGGAAAAAAACAAATGTTAGGTGTGTAGTTGAAGGCTAAACAGAAGAAAATGATAATATAAATTGCATCATGAAGATCATACTGAAAATAACAGATAATATATTTCTTTTTCTCTAGAAAAGAAAAAAAAAAGCCAAAATAAAGATGTTTCGTGCAATGGAAAGATGAGTGCTTGTAACGGAAGGCTTCTTGTAATGTGGAGGAGACAGTAAAATATGGGAGTACTGTCAACTGTGGCTGAAACTTACGGGAAAAGCAATTGTTGATTATATATATATACACATACGCGTATATATATCATCACTAAACGTATGACAGTTGAAACAATTTGGATATTGACATAACATTTACATAAATACAAAATCAGATGTTTTTATTGGGTGCAAAATCAGATGTTTGTGGTAAACTAGCATTCTTTGGTTTGTATCTCACCAAATACACACGTGTTTGGTTTCCCGTAGACATTTATATA
>KE155953.1:7446-33952 GCA_000411075.1 Sisymbrium irio
CACTTATTTTGACTTTGTGATTCTCTCTGATCAAATTCGAGTTATTTTTATTTTTACTCGAGTAATCTTAACAGAATATACACGTAAACAATCTGCAGCCATATCTTATAGTAAGAAACATAAACAATATTGGTCCCTTTACAGCTCTCACGAAACACAACAATCATGTGTAGATGCTAGCTGCTAATACAGATTATGAATTTTTTCTTTTTAAAAAAAAAAAATCGAGTAATGGTGTGGACATCTTAGCCAATTTCCAAAAGAAGTTTGATGTTTTGTCCTAATCCAAGTCAATAACAATGAATGAGTTGTGGAGGCAAAGAAAAGAAAAACCCATCATTGAGTCGCCACATGGGTGCAGTTTTGTATAATAAACAGCACAAACATCCGATATGAGTCTGAGTCACTACTAGTGGAAGTCTCTATGGACTAGAGTTGTTGACCATCCCACCATATTGCAAATCTCCCTCCCCGCCCTTCCTACTCTCTCTTTCTCTCTCGCGACGGTTCTGCTTCTTACCGGTTTACTCTTGTCAGATTCAGTTCTGCCATGGTGGAAGTAGGAGGAGGAAGAAGAAGAAGATCCTTGCTCTCCTTTGAACTCGCTCTTCTCTTACTTTGGCTCTTCCTCTGCTTCTCCCTCGCGTCTCCCCGCGCTCTCTCTGATTCGGATCTGTCTGAAGAAACCGTCGGCAACTCCTCCGACGCTTCTCTCAACGCTTCTTCTCTGGCTAAACCCAAGGAAGGTAGCTTCGCCGACATCATCGATCGCGCTCTCGAAAAGGAGTTCAACGAAAGCGACCAGACCGAAGGTAGTGTCTTTTCTCTATCAATTCAGCAACTTGGAACTGCCCTTTCCCTTGTGAACTGGATCCGTGATTTAGATTGATCACCATCTCACAATGTAGCAATCCCACATTCCTCCACATAGACGAGATTTATAGTGCGTCTAGTAGATCTCGTCTTGTTGAACGCCAAATAATATTTATCTTGTGGTTATATCCATGGCAGTGGCCGACCCTGGAAGCTTCAACAACAGTGTTGCTGGACAGCAGGTTGGTATCATTTAGTGCCTCATCCATCATTTCCTCATTAATGCATATGCAGATTAGGAAACCAAAGTTATGTGCTTTTTGGGAAATTCTAGCAGTTTCAAAAATGCCCTACTAAAGCCTTGCTTTAGATTCCATCATTTCTCTCATTGGTCGCATAATCTGAGTTATCTGAATCTGGACCTTGGTTGTTGTATCTTGTGGGTGATCAGGCTGTTCTGGAAACCGTAGCCAGAGTAAAGACAACAAAGAAAAATGAGACGAAAGAGGACAAGTACTCACTATTCAGTTCTAGTTTTTTCTTTTCTATTTTCTATAACTCCCCTTCCATAATGTTCTTTAATTGAATACTTATGAAGCGTTATCTGATCTTCCTTAGGCGGTTTCAACTCCATGATGTTTTCAACTTGGACAATGACAACCGAGCAGAGGACACTCCGACTCTGATTGATCGAAAAGTAAGTTTTCTTACCAGGAAGAGACTGGATTTGTTGTATTTGTTCTTAAATGGCAATTTTGGTGTTGTTACAGGACAATGTCTTCATCATATCCAATTTCAAATCAAAGTATCCAGTATTGCAGCTAGACTTGAGGCAAGATTCTTGGTTTTAAGTAATTTCTTTTCGACCTTATTCTTTGGAAACCAGTTATGAATTAGTCATCTGATTTGTACTTCTTATGGCATGTAGACTGATATCAGACCTGGTGGTTGTCATTGTATCTGCAACGTGTGGTGGTATCGCCTTTGCTTGTGCTGGACAGCCGGTCTGATTTTTGTTCTATCTCTATCATTATGAATTTAGGTTTCGATGTGATGTATCGATCTTCTGATTGTTGTGGATCATTCTGTGCTTCTGCAGGTGATAACTGGATATCTACTAGCAGGATCTATCATCGGGCCTGGAGGTTTGAACTTCATCAGTGAGATGGTCCAGGTATGCTATGTGTTGGACAGGTTTCTTTTAAGGTCTCAAATGGTTTAGTTAGTTCAGCATTATCTTAAGAGCTAGATTCTTCTGTGGGTCAAAACAAATTGGGTTTTTCTCAGGTGATGGTGGATGGGTAAGAGAGACCTTAGTTCGTCTTTAAATAGGAAATCTAGAGCATTAGACTGCCGTGAAGATGAGAATGTATATTCTGTATTCATATGGTTTTTGCGCTTTTGTTTTGACATGATGATCTATGCAGGTTGAAACAGTCGCTCAATTTGGTGTGATATTTTTGCTCTTTGCATTGGGTCTAGAGTTCTCCACTGCTAAGGTGAGATCAACGTATTTGATTTGCTTAGTATTGAATTGAAATGTTAACATAACAAACTCGTCTTACTATGAAGCTTCGAGTTGTTCGATCAGTTGCTGTTCTGGGAGGCCTTCTTCAAATTCTTCTCTTTATGTTCTTGTGCGGAATCACAGTGTCGGTGCGTTATATTTTCTCTGCTTTGATTTTTACTCGTAGACCAGTGGATCAGTTGTCTCGTTTATTCTATAAGCAACATTTAGTTTATGTTGATTATAGTGTCGTGTCTTTGAAAGTTAGACACTTGTAGTAGAAGTATACAACTTAAATCTTCTCCAATAATACTCTCTGTGGCATGTTTTAAATTGGTCCTCTTTGCAGTTATGTGGTGGTAAACATTCGGAGGGGGTATTTGTAGGGGCATTTTTGTCAATGTCATCAACTGCAGTGGTAATTTCCGTGAACTCTATTATTATCTAACCATTTCCATTAGCTTTCTTTTTTACTATTATTGGTTTTATGTTCGTCATGCGTTTCCGCCTTGAAACTACAGGTGCTGAAGTTTCTCATGGAAAAAAATTCAACTAATTCTCTTCATGGCCAAGTTACAATTGGAACCCTTATTCTTCAGGTATCTGATCGCACTTTCCATCGACATGTTGTGTCCATTGTCTTTCTAGACTGCATTTTTCAAATGATTTGGAGTATTGATTTTAGCATCTTTTTCTAGGACTGTGCTGTGGGTTTGCTCTTTGCTTTGCTTCCGGTTCTCGGTGGAAATTCTGGCATTGTTGAGGGAGTTTTGTCAATGGCAAAAGTGTAAGAAAAGACTGTTAAGTAACAGAGTTTTGTTCCTAAGGCGGGCGTATTCTAAAGAATTGATGTTAATAATGCTTTTTCTTCTTTTACTTAGGGCGGTTGTGTTGCTTTCGTTCTTGGCTGTTTTGTCAATATTATCACGGACATGTATTCCTTGGTTGCTGAAGCTAATGGTCAGCTTATCGTCACAGGTACATGATTTTCCTCTTAAGATATATTTTCCCTATCTTCTGCTCGAATGAAATATATAGTTTGTAGATTATTAACTTAAAATTTTTTCTTCATTCGATCAGACAAATGAACTATATCAGTTAGCCGCTGTTGCGTTTTGTCTACTCGTAGCCTGGGTGAGTCCTACTTAGCCTTACGCTTCTTCATTTTTTTCCTTATTAGCATCCATCTTACATTATGTGTTTATCAAAATTCTCATGTGTTCTCTCCTTCTCCTATTTTTTGATATGTGAGAACTGTTAAGTTTCAATTGACTAGTTTGTTTGACTGGTGTTTTATGTTTTCAGTGTAGTGATAAGCTGGGATTAAGTCTTGAACTTGGTTCTTTTGCCGCCGGGGTCATGATATCAACTACAGATCTCGCTGAACATACGTTGGAGCAAGTAAGTTTTGATCATGTATTTTAAAAAGACTCTGCAGTTTCCCTTGTTTATGCTAATTGAAGCCGAAATATTTTCATCTACTTGAGTCACTTTTTTTTCTGCCGGAACCGTTGTTAGTATTGTCACTGATGTAGTTTAATCATAGTCTGGGATCTCATAGCAAGGTGAATGTGATGGGGCCAGTCCATAGTCTGACTGAAATGCTTTATATTTTGCTGCAGATCGAACCTATCCGTAATTTATTTGCTGCTCTTTTCCTAGCCAGCATTGGGATGTTGATTAATGTCCATTTTCTGTGGACCCATGTGGATATACTGTTAGCCTCTGTGATATTAGTAATCATCATAAAGACAACAATAGTTACAACAGTTGTCAAGGGATTTGGATACAACAACAAGACAGCTCTGCTGGTAAAAGATTCTGTCTCGAATTATACTTTATGATCATGTTTGCTTTGGTGTACTCTCTGTTTCAGGATCCCTAGTTAAATTGATGCAGGTTGGAATATCTCTGGCTCAGATAGGGGAGTTTGCCTTTGTACTACTTAGCCGTGCCTCCAATCTTCACCTGATCGAGGTAAGTAACGCAACTGGTTTTTGTTGGATAGCATTTGAGATTATAAGTTGTATTTGAAGAAAGAAGCGTAAAAGTTTGGAAACATCATCAGGGGAAACTCTACTTGCTTCTCCTTGGGACAACCGCTCTTAGCCTGGTATGATCAGATCATTTCGCTTGCCTCATCTCTATATGTGTTTCAAGTAACTGAGTTGGCTTGGTTTGGTTTCTGCAGGTTACAACACCTCTGGTTTTCAAAGTGATACCCGCCGTTGTGCATCTTGGAGTGCTGTTAAGATGGTTTTCTCCAGACTCTTCTATAGAAGTAAGTTGGTTTATAAGAGCTCTTTCTTTGTTTATGTAATAATTAGTAAATAACGAAGCGATGGTTTTGGTTTTGGTTTTGGGCAGAAAGGAGAAATAGTAAGATCAGAAAGCGGTAAACAGCGGATGATACTGATGTCACGCCAATCCCACAACTCCTAAAACGACAATGTTTCTTCTCAGGTGAAGTTTTGTTACACCAATTTTGACGAAACAGAAAAAAGTCTATGTGGAGAAGAAGAAGAAGAAAAAGATTTTAATACTAACATTGTTTGCTTCCTGGAATTCACTAACCTCTGCCCCTTTCACACACACCCCATTTGTTTTACTTGTAAGTAGTATTGTTTGTTTTTTTCCCCTTTTTGTAAACTGTAACAAAATATTCAATCAATATTTCTTATCAGTTATGGCGATACAAGAAACTATTTCTATTGTAATATATAATTCTCTAATATCATTCTATTGTTTCTCTACAGTCACAAAAAATAAATAGGTGCTGCAAAGAGTCCATATTTCTTGCACCTCAAATATGTAACCGTAATTCATTAACTATCCAAACATCCTTGACCATGATGACATTTCTTCTGCATCTATGAAATGATATTATGATCGCGAGCACGCATAAGATGTAGAGTAGTGGAAAAACTTTCACACAGAAATTTGATTTAATCTTTGTCGGGTCACTTAGTCGAATAGAAATGAATTTTTTCATACTTCTGGCTTTTTTGTGCATCATGATCACAGATACATTAGATAGTACTTCATTTTGTGAATTGCACAAGTATTTTCTATTGATTTGTTGTGTAAGCACAATAGCATGAAAAACATATGGGGATATACTTTAAATAATTTATTCAACCGAATGTACAGAACAGCTACCACAAAAAAACCATTGAAGACAACTATAATTCAAAACATAACATCTGTATTCTCTCTACCATATATCAATCCCTTCCCCACCATTCCCTTTTTTTACTCTTCTTATTCTCCCTCTCTCTCTATATATATATATAGATTATCAATATCTCTGTCTATATCTACAGCTTAAATCATAACAGAGGAGAAGCTCAAACTCCAAACAATGGCGATCTTATGTGGTGTATCATGTATATATTATGTTGTAATAATTTCTGTAAGAGTGTCATAGGGCGAGTCGTGTCTTAATAGGTTTGAGCTTCAAGCCCATGTTTTCAGGGGAGAGAAGCTCAGGAGAGATTCGGGTTGGGCTCAAAGGACTTCTTGGGCTTACGCTCTGTGTAGGACGATACAAGCCATATCCCATCAAAAAGTATTCCATTGGAATCACCATCGCCTGTGGCTGTTCTTCAGTCACCAACGACCCACTTCCTTGTACCTGTTCAAGTCACCGTTTTATACCATCAGACATGCACAAAATTATTGAATTACGATACGGACTTTGTGTCGAAGTAAAGACACATTTGCGCAGGTAATTTGTGTTGTACCTCGACTAATGCGCCGTATCGTCTGTCTAGTTTGGTTGTCATGTGTACAGCCTCGGAGTGATATGCAGAATTTTCACCAATGAATATTAAAGTTCTACATTGCAATTTCCTTAACCCTTCGCTAAGATCCACTCTCCTGTATTCACCAAAAACCAAAACAGGCTATTTATTGAAAAAAAAAACTCATATCTCGAAGTGAAAACAACAGAGAAAAACGAGACTTACCCGTTGATCGCCTCAAGATATCTCCATACATTTGTACTCTGTCGCTCACAAAGTAACTGGAAAGTGGAGAACACAACATATAAATTTTACTTCCAGAAATGTCAAAGCATCAAAGAATTGCACGAAAAGAGAAGAAAGATTTTACTAACTCTTCTGCATTCTTGAACAATATCCGATTCTGGAACTTGAGCATTTCCACGAACTTCCTATGAAAACATAAACCTTATCATTTGTTTAATGCGTTTACAGTAATGCAAAACACTATTTACAACAAACATGAGAACTGAGACTATACCTTGCTGAAGTAGCGCTTTAGTAACAAGTCCTTAACCACTCCACACATGCCATAGTAGTAAAGTAAATTAGACATAACCTGCATAAATTATGGAAATGTCTGATATGAGAATTAGATAGTCAAGGCCATAACCACACGTGAAAACGAACGAAGATTTATTGTGAAAAGGAAAAAAACCTTATTGCACAACCATTCTGACCAAGAAGGCGCTTGGCACAGTGGAGAGACGAGTATTAATCCCAGAACTCTCTGTCTGTACTTCATCTGAAAGAATATAATGAAGATTAAAACCAGATATCAAACAGAATGATCTGCGTAAGAGAGATCCCGTTACTGTAGATCACAAACACTTACAGCAAATAAGGTCAGAATGTAAGCTCCTGCTGTGACACCCATACACATTACGGCACCAAGTCTGGATAAGGGCCAATATAGCAATAAAGCAAAGGAATTTTAGAAAAAAAGACGACCAAAAGTTAATAAGAATATAGGCAGCTCAATAAACTAACACTCGGGAAAAAAACCTATGCGTGAGGTGAATTCTTACCCGAAATAGTTAAGAACCTCGACTATCTGGTCTGCCAAGTCATCAGCCGAGAGCAAAGGAGCATCAACACTAATCATTGGAGCTCCCAACTGCAATGACTCTTGAAGAAAGCGACGTAATAAGGGATATGAATTGCATTATTATAGAAGGAATGTTGATAGCAGTTAAATAAATACAATACTAGAAACATAGAGATTTTTTTTGTAAAAAGATGAGACTTCAGTTACCAACCTCATGGCCAATAGGACTGATGTGATATATGCAAAAGTTGTGGAGTAACAAGGAACTAGCTTCTGGACAAAACAATAATCCTTGAAAACAGAACATATCTGCAACAAGAAGAACGCAAACATATTACAAACAAGCACAGATTCAAAAGAAGCGTATCGTTTTCTAATCATAATACTAAAAAGTACTGAAGTTATGGTTTTATTCGATAGGTAGGGTGAAATTTTTCTTAAGAAAAAATCTGCATGCTTACAATTAAGAGCAACATCAGGAAATGTGATAAGAGCCGGTTTATCCGGATCTCCACAAACGGCAACACATACGGGGCCATATGTAGTCTCCACAAGGTGTTCCTATCAACCCAAAAATAAAATAAAAGGGAGAATTAAATTCAGTAACCGAATTTACTCAATGAAATAAATGAAAAGTGAGGACATGCATAGATTAGGACCACACTTATTAACGTTCATTTTCCCTTGCGAGTGATATTTCCTGATTAGGAACCAAATCTTTAAAAGTAGCAAAGTTCCCCATTAAAATCATATATACGCATAACTAGCAAATACGGTTTGGATCATTTAAAAAAATCTAACCATCAACAGAAGAACCAAAACTTGATCGACGACAAGAAGAAGAAAACAAACAAATAAAGGAAGAAAATGAAGAAACGAATGTGGAAAATGGTAGAGTTGAATTAAACTTGTAATCTTAGTTAGAAGAAGAATTATATCAAATAGGCACATGTTCCACATAAAGCCATGAATCGGGGAAGACGTGAAAATCGCGAAAGAGATAATAATAAAAAGAAAAAACAAGGTAGAAAATCTGAGGAAGACAAACAAATCAAAGCGTCAACGAATCAGAATATCGACAACACATATCGTAATTTTGGGATATAGTACCGACACAAAAGCATCATTCCATTTTTTCAGCTCCAAACAAATAACGAAGCAACATGTAAAATTTCCCAGCATTGTTTTAGCATAAACCGATTCCAAAAATTGATTAGAAACCACTTTTCATTATTCAAAACTACAAAACCAAAACAAAAATCCGGATAAATAGTAATTTTAAGCAGCTCAAAGAATGCAGAAAGCAAAGAATAAATGAACAAGATCAATAAAGTAACCATATCTCCTATATTCTTCTCGGTAACCAAAACACACAATCCTAAGGAAACTAAGAAGAGAAATTACCTGAGCTCCAAGAGACAATGCCTCCATATCAATGGAGACAGAATCGCTTGAATCCGCCATCTCTCTGTATATTTGAAAAATAAAGCAAAGAGTTTTATCTTTCCATGGTGTTTTCTTTTCTCTGTGTCTCTCACAGAACGATGATGGCTATATCTTCGTTTTTTTCTGTTTATAAATAGAAGACTTTGCGACTTATTAACCAAAAATAAAATTTAATTAAACCACGAAAACTCGTTACTGAGTCACCGACGGTCGACTCGGGTTTAATCACAAGCTCTAACTATATACCATGATCAGCTTAACCTTGGTTAAGGGACCGACACTTTTTCTTTCTTTCTTTTTTCTCTCTTAACATTCTCACACCCCTATAGTTTCGTCATCCTTCAACTTGGTACCACGCTCTTTACACTTTCCCAATCTATCACCTAAATCTTGTCGGCATCCTTATAAAAAGTCTTAAATAAATTACTCATTATTCCTGTTCATCCTAATTAATTAATTAATTATTCACAATTTTGAGTGCATTCAAATTAAAATTCTTTTACTTTGATCAATCTTAATTTTCATACACTCATACAGGGGAGAACACTGATCTATATAATAGTACAGGGGCCAAAATCAAGAATCATGTTTTTATAAAGAAAAAAAGTCCGCGTACTGTTGACTTTATGACCAATCGGTTTTCGACGGGACACGGTGAAATCCTGATGATGAATCCTCAGCCGTTGGATTTTTTACTTATTTTGTCGTTTTCCCTTTTATGTTTAGTCTTCTCCCGTTTTTAAAATATGAACACCGTGTGGTTTTATATAGCAAAAAACGGGGCCCATTGCTTGGAGAGTGAGAACACACATGTCTTTTTCCTGTCGAGTTGGTATGTGTCATTGGCACCCAACAAGAGCGTAAAACCATAAGTCCCTTTTGCTTAATTATAAATCCGGCCAAAACTTTCAAATTTTCTTAAAAAGTTTTATAATTCTTCTTTATTATATGCTCCATATCTGTGCATCATAATTGTATTGACCGTGACATAAATATAGAAAGAAATACAGACATTGATATCGTTTTTTCCTTTACTAATCTCGGAAAATATTTAAAGTTATATGGGAATTCTGAACTTTTGAATATGTAAAAACGTAAATATAATTATCGTTCTACAGTCGAATAAGCAGTATCTCTTAAACCAGATTCATTTGACTGATTGATCATTCATTGATTTATTTACTTTTTCGGAAACATAGGATATAAACTGATTAATCACGTACTCGTAAAGTATAGTAAGCACACAATCTTTAGTGATAAATCATATATTATAATTTATTTAACTATGGTAGTTCAAGTTCATTGATTTATCATGTAGTATTCTCAATACATATCCTGTTGGACGCTTGCGATATTTTATATATTCATAAGTTCCTCGTTATAAGATTGATTTCAATGCAACAACTTAGTCGCATATAAAAGTCTGTTTAGTTTAATATCTACGATCAAAACGGAGATGAATTCAAAAGGAAAAGCTCGCTAGTCACCGAATAAATGTACCTTTTTTCTGAGTTAATAGGGGATTAGTACCATTACATTCTTAGCGTCTTGTCACCAGCTTTTGGTTTTATATATAGTTCTTTTTTATCTTATGTTTTCTATTGAAATATTTTAATGATCAATCCACCAACCACGTTTCTTAATCTTTACATTTAGGATACCGTTTTAATATGTATGCCTCTTGTTTCTCGCAATTATTTTTCTCTCTAAAGTTTTGTTCCTATCAATCAAATGGTATAATAATGATCCCCTACAAGACTTGGAAATCATGTACTTTTTTACTATAAAATATTGTCATTTAATTGACGATTTAACATTCTCGATTAAACATGGTGTCATTAATAATGATTTGAATTATTTTTTTATAACAAACGAATGAATCTAGTATTAAAGTCGATAATTTATGGGGTCTTTCATTTCGATCTATCAGTCACATTATGATTACTGATTACAAAAGCTACGTATATATATATATATATATTTCTAAAATGCCAGGCAGGTTCCTTGCCTATGATATAGTTTTTGTTATCAGGTTTTCATTTAAATTAGAGGGGAGACTTCCGATTTCATTTAAGACCATATGTACTTTTTTAAGTGAAACCATGCAGTGGTTGTTTGATGAATTAAGTGATAACAGTAACTGTTTCCCTAATTTCTGATTAAACGAGGGCACGTGTGACGCCATTACTTAGCTTACCCATTAATTTGGTCAATATAAGTAAATTATTTTGTTGCTGTCTCCATCTCGCCACCATCACTCGTCAATCTAATATACGAATCTTCTTATTATGAAGACATATGCCTATTCACGAATCTTCGCCGACAATATTTATGTAGTAAATAGATTATACGTCCACACGCAGAAAGAACCATACTGCTTTTGAAGCTAAATTTTATAAATATATATATATAGCACCAGAGAAGCATATAAAGCCAGTACTATCCATATTAAAAAGTTACATTAGTTTTGTTTCTTACATTATCTAGTGACATTTCTTTGCTTTTAATCCAATTCATTACATCATGGCTATTGGCTTACACGGAAGTTGTTGCAAAGGTTAACTACGTGTCCATCTGTAGAAACTTCCATTTCTTAGAAAATGAAATCTAAAACATTCGTACTCTTCGAACTGAATCCAACAACAACATAATTTTAGAACACTCATGGCATAGTTTTTTTATTTTTACGTGAAGAAAGAGTTATGCTATTTATTTTGGAAATAATGAGTGGTTCATAGACATACACTCATATAAATTTCTTAAAAAAACATTAAATAATAATAGTTTTATCATACAATTATGTTTTAAGTATTTATTAATAACTGAATTAATACTAAAATGACACATCTAAAATTGGATAAAACATGCGAAAATCTCTTTAATAAAAGATTTTGATACTCTTTCTTTTATTTTATTTTTATTTATTTAAATCATTAGAATTCCTTTTAGAACCTATCATGAAGAACCAATTTGGACATCTCATGTCATTAAGGTATATATATCAAGGCCTACTTTTCACAACCAAAGCTACGTCAAAATTCTACTCATCTTACCATTTAGAGTGTTTTTACACTCCTCGTTCTACCAATTAGATTTCATTTTTGTTCACAACCAAAGCTACATCCATCTTTTTTTTTTTTTGAATAAGAAGCTACATCCATCTATCTTTGAAATTATAAATATAAAATCACAAAAGAGGATACGAAGGCCCAATAACATTGACAGAACAAAGCCCATGAATCTCTATCGATAGTCATATCTCAAAAGTACTCTGATTCATTTCCAGTTATAGCAGAAATCCATAGATTGTTTGTGTCTCCACTCTTTGATTCACACTTATCTTTCACTTCATAAAGAACCTCTCGAGTCTCGACTTTCTACAAATTTCACAATCTCATCTGTCAAATAACTTTTAGTCTCAAATATGTCGACTTTTCGATGCTGGAGATGGCGGACGATTCAAAGACTTCAAGAGTTCACTTTACGATACGAAGATCCAAAATAGTAGTTTTTTTTTGTTAAACAGATCCAGAAAAGTTACAAAGCGAACTTGTTATAATCTCTCCAGACAACTATTCTTACTTCAGCAGCATTCTTACATTTCTACCATATTTAGGTTTCATGCTAAGCCGATTTCACTTGCTACAGCACTCATAGCTCCATGTCTGAAACTTCAACCTCAGTCCCATTCACCAAACGATCCGAGAATACAAAAGGTTGCAATCGAGACTTCTCTTGAACGTTGTTGTGTCTATGTTTAAAGAGTTTTACGTTCGTGTTTCCCTCCATATCAGGCCTCTCTTCTTTACGTTTTTTTGTGTTGCTGCTGATAGTTGAGATAGATGACACAATGTGACCATCAGCCATGTCTGCATCTTGATCAAGCTCCTCTTGTTGTTTCAGCAATTTGGCTTCGAGACCGAGATCTGGTCTTGACCAATGAATCACAGTTTTGGCATAGTTCTTGGAATGATCGCAGTCAAAAACCCGTAATCCTTGCTCTTCAAGTGATAAAAGCCATTCTGGAGATCCAATTTTGTACGATGAGTTAGTTTAGAGAGACAAAAAAGCTCCAAAAAACAGATGAGGAATGCTCTGTGGAACAAAGTGACTCGAGAAAAGAGTCAACATGACCTATATCTTACAGATAAAGGAAGCAATTTACCGATGAAGGATGCAGGCGTAGAGTTTAGCAGTGTGTCTGCATCTCTAATCACTTCACCTTGACTGATTACCCAGTTGACCAAATGATAGGGTATACGTGAATTGGAGAACATGTTCATGTACCTGCTGGTTTCCTCTTGATCTTCAATCTTCCTGTGTGAGCGTTTGGACGTTTGGAGTATCAAGCAAAACAGTCAAGTAACTGAAGCAATTAATTCTATAGCCAATAACTGTAGACATACCTAAGAGAAGCCTTGCCAATAAGAAATAACCAGTTGATAGCAATGTTCTTCAAGTGTAAACATCCTTGTGAAGTTCCACATTCAGGGTTGAGGAATAGCTTCTCCGCCGATTCAATGACAGCTTCTGTTATAATTTTCGTTAAAGAAGCTTCATCTTCTGGACCCTGAAAGATCAAAAAGCTTCCCATGAGAAAATAACCCAGTTCTAAGTCACATACAAACATGATTCATTTCTTACGCATCCGGTTGTATAGAAGCAGTCTTACTTGCACACAACATCATTCAATAAAACAACACAAGGCATTTGGTAAATGAAGAAAAAATAAAGTGAAAACTTTCATGTCACCGATAGAGATACAGTAGAAACAATGTATAGCAAAAGAACGAACCAGTAGTGAAGCCAGATGCAGATATGGCTCCATCAGCAGCATCTTGAGAATGACATCTGGGACGAGATGAAGAAAACATCACATATATAGTTGAAAACTATTGCTTCTTTATTCAATCGTCAGTCTTCCAAGAAATTTCCATAGAAAGCAAAGTAGAGCTAAAAGAAAGGAGAAGAAAGACTCACCAAAAAAGTAGCAACTTTGGAACCCAGAAATCATCTCAAGCACAGATTCCCGTAGATGTTCTTGTCGCTCGGATCTACTAAACTCCGAATCAAATCTCATGCATAAACTGAGCAAAAGAAGCTGAGAAGCTACAATTCCAGCCAAGAAACCAACGCGACAGGACTCAGAATCAATCTCTTTACGCAATCTTTCACTAACGAAAGGCAAGAACATCTCCAAAGAATCCTCAACTCCACAACTCTCTTCAACTTCATCCACAACCCAAACACGAGCCAAA
Source organism: Sisymbrium irio (assembly GCA_000411075.1). Classification (NCBI taxonomy): domain Eukaryota; kingdom Viridiplantae; phylum Streptophyta; class Magnoliopsida; order Brassicales; family Brassicaceae; genus Sisymbrium; species Sisymbrium irio. The sequence continues at coordinate 21,301 of KE155953.1, forward strand.
TCAGCAAAACTAAACCCTGACACCATTAACAAACCATCTCCATCTCCTTGTTCGTCGACACAGGAGATGCTAATGTAGCTTACGATCCTTTCTAACAAGCTCAAAACGTCTTCCTTACTCCTAGTATTAACCAAACGACTCAACTGGTAAACAAGAGGAGAGAGTAGAGCCACCCTCTTCGCGCCGGAGAAAGATTCCGAGAGAGAAAGTAGCATGTGGAAGAAGCTGCCGGTTAACTTAACGGAATAGTCAGCGAAATCCGGTTTGGAGGAGTGAAATGCGATCGCGGAGTAAAACCAGACGAGTTCGAGAGGTGGATCGGGAAAATCTTGGAGGACGCGAGTGAAGATGGAGTCGAAATCGGAGAAATCGGTTCGTCCGCTCCGGTACTGCACAAGAAACTGCTTGGTCGAGTCATCAAGAAGCGGTTTCAGAAACCCGAGGTCACTCTCAGGGCTAGGGTTACTCATCGGAGGTTGCATTTCTTTCTGTTTCCGGTGACAGTTGAAAGGAAATTTGAAACCCTATCAAATTCAAAGAAAATAAAGAGAGGGAATCAGAAGGCTTGATGTGTGTATATTTTAGCAATTTCAAATTGGGTTCACACTAAAACATATCGCATTTTTTTTTTTTGTTCTTTTAATTATGGCATGAAGAAAATAACTAATTTGTTGGTTTATAGCTTTAATACGTCTGTTTAATAAACTATTTTAAAAAAATTGTGTGGTTATTAACTTATGATTATCATATTTATTTTGAGAGAGTTTCCAAGAGTTTTTTTGGTAATGGACAAGAATATATATCTAATCTAATGGTCCCAAACTCCTAAGTCCTAATCCAAAACAATTATAAATCTTAAAGCCCAAAAATTATGTTTTTAAAAAGTCATTTTAATGAATTACATTTTAAACAAGCTACTGTACAACATAAATAATGGGTAAAATACTACAATTATTGTGAAAAAGATTGATAAATAAATACTTGAATTCATAGATATAAATAAATACTTCAATTTCAAATTACATTTTAAACAATCTACTGTATAACATGTAATATAATGGTGTAAAATGTTACAATTCCTGTGAAAAGATTGATAGATAAATATTAAAGATTGATAAATAAATAAAAAATTTGATAAATAAATACTTCAATTCATATACATATAAATAATAAACCTGGACCTGTTTATAGTAAATGCCTTAAGAGAGTCGCCTGGTTATCACAACTCCACGACGAGAGGGAAGAAAAGAAACTCAGAGAGAGAGAGAGAAGTATCGAAAATGGCTATGATTACGCGCAACATCGCCACGCGCCTCCCTCTCCTCCTCCAATCTCAACGCGCCGCTGCCGCGGTCTCTCACCTCCACACATCCCTTCCCTCCCTCTCCGCCTCGACAACGCCGACTTCCTACACGAGACCAGGTCCTCCTTCGACCTCCGCTCCTCCGCCGAGTCTGTCGAAGACGGCGGAATTTGTGATCTCGAAGGTGGATGATCTCATGAACTGGGCTCGTAGGGGATCGATCTGGCCCATGACCTTCGGCCTCGCCTGCTGCGCCGTCGAAATGATGCATACCGGTGCTGCTCGCTACGATCTCGACAGATTCGGTATCATCTTCAGGCCCAGTCCTCGCCAATCCGACTGTATGATTGTCGCCGGGACGCTTACTAACAAGATGGCTCCCGCTCTTCGCAAGTACGCCTTCTCTTATTCCTCGGATCTCGGATATAATTGATTTGTTTCGTTAAGCCTCAATTTGTGATTGGGGATTTCGGTTGGAATTTATTATCTCCTTCCCGGCGATTTAGGGTTCGTGTGTTCTGATTGGTTTGCTAGCTCTGCGTCTAATTGAGGGTTTCTGTCTGAAATTAAGACGGACCTGGGAAGCCATACCCTTCGTATTCATTGTGTAGCAGATTCATTTGAAAATTTTGGTTCGAATTCATGTATTTGGGGTGAGTGAGATCTCTTAGAATGTAACTTCTGTTCTTGATTTTAGTGGTGAAATAAGGATTTTTAGGTTTTCTAGCTTGGGGTGGTTTGGATTTAGCAAATTAGATTCGTTATCCCTATCATGTTTTTGTTTTACCTCTGATTTACAGCTCCTTCTGATGACTGCTTTGAATCCTGTTTGATGACTTTGCTTGGTTGTTTGCTTTTGTGGAAAACTGATATCTGATACACCATTCAACTGCACAACTTATCTTCTTTAAATGAGCATCCTGTTGTTAAGAAATGTATATCTATGGTTTTTGTATTGGCAGCTGAGCTTATATACTTAGACTCATACACCAGAGGTAGGAAATAGCTACAAGGAACCAGGGGTTCTCAAAACATTAACGACTGAGACGAGCAAAGTTTAAATGCATTGAGAGATGATCGACAGATTTATATAGGTTGTTTGTCTAGATTAGCATATTACTTATCGAACGAGTAATTAGGTTTTAGTTCGAAACTCCCTCTTCAAAGATGCCCACAAAATCACTCTTGGATTTGGCATTATTGAGAGAAGTAGTCTTATGTGGATCAATTCGAATGTGTTAAAGCTTGTGTTCTTGTTTATCCTGTTTGAAGAGGTTCCTAGTTTCTAATATCTCGAAACAATGACAGGGTTTATGACCAAATGCCCGAGCCAAGGTGGGTGATATCGATGGGAAGCTGTGCCAATGGAGGTGGATACTACCACTACTCCTACTCAGTGGTTCGAGGGTGTGACAGAATTGTGCCAGTCGACATTTACGTCCCTGGGTGTCCTCCAACCGCTGAGGCTTTGCTCTATGGACTACTCCAGCTTCAGAAGAAAATCAACAGGCGCAAGGATTTCTTGCATTGGTGGAACAAGTGAATGAAGTTTTAAAACCAAATCCTTCGTCCGATGTGAAAGGGAGTTTTTCTTTTCAGACAATTTTTACCAAAAGTTTGGTGATAATAAAGTGTGGACGTTTCAATGCATGTTTCTTTGTGGTGGAGATGCCATGTAAAGGAGTGTGTTTCTAAGTTTGTTTGTTGTGGAAACTTGAATAAACATAAAATTATCTTGTCTGATTGAGTTCTTTTTATTATATCTACCACTTATCAGCTAGATTCCGACTCTTTGTTAAATTATTCTTAATCGGCTTCCTCTTCCCTTCTTTCATCATGATCTCTTACATCTCCTCCAAACCTGAGAAATTCTCAGTCTGCCAAACCAACCTTGGCTTTGTGTGTTTTTGTCTAAAGCAGTGAAATACTTCGTGGTACCATTGGCGTATATCATCTATATATCCTCATCATAAGTGAATTAACCTAGAGCTTCCTCTACTAACATCCAGTAGGTAATCAACTTTGATTTCTTCTTCCTGAGCTTGTATGGCAATTTCTTTCTCTTGCATATTCCCCTCGCTCTCCATATTGAAAGCATTCGTCTCTTTTCGGCCTACCTTGCGTGGCTCCACTCGAATAACATTCTTTTTGGTTGTGATTGTTTCAAGTTACTAGTTTACCTGTTGCTTCGTGATAACTTGGTTAGCATATCAATTCATTAATCCTACTTAGTTTACTACCCACAAAAGGAAAACACGAATCAAACTCCACAAAACAAAATGTTGTGGTTCGAACTCGCGTTGAAGCGTTACAGAATTGAACTGAGATCATCATCTCTCTCATAATTCATATTGTGATTATTGAATTAAAAAAAAAAGTCATATTTTGGCTTTTTTAATGTACAAATTTACGGACCCGACCCGACTCACAGGATTAAATCCCTCCAAAACTAAGCTTCCCTCGATCTTTCTTCTTCGTGCTGCTTCGTTTCTAATTGTAAGGTGCTTCTTCTTCTTCATTCCGTTTTACTCTAGAAATAACTTCACCTTAGATTCTGGGTTTTGAGATTGTGAAATCGAAGATTGATTGTCATGTTTATGTAGCGGTATCTAATTACAAATATCTATTAGTATCTTTCGAGTATGTATTACTAGTTGATTTCCAAGTACAATGTTAATATTATCTTCAGTTCGAAGTTATTTAGGATTTTCGTGAAATTAATCCGTTTTATATTTTTCGGAAAAAAAAATGACAGTGGGGAAGTAAAAGGATTGAATCAAATGCCTAAGAAGAAGAGTAGTTGTAGTTCGTCTTTGAAGAAGCCATCACAAGAAAAAGTAGAGAAACCTGCAATACAAGAACCCAAACCTGGTAAATTAGGGAAAGAGATTGATGACATCTTTGGTGGGAGAAAGAAGAAGAAACCAGAGGTCCCAGAACCTGTCAAGCAAGAAGAGACCAAAGCTGAGATAGCAAAGAGGAAGAGGAAGAGGAATGAGCATCAAGGGTTCAGCAACAACCTCAACAATCGACCCAGGAAGAAAACCGAAGACGGTTTACTAGTGTTCACCGAAGAAGAACTTGGTATCAACAAGCCCTATGCTGGTGATACTCCTCTTTGCCCCTTTGACTGCAATTGTTGCTTTTAGTTCCTCTTTTCTTCTTTCTTTCTTACACCAGTTTTGAAGCTTTTTGATTATGGTGCAAGTAGATTAGTTTCTGTCTGGTGTAAATGGATGAGTGATATCAGTTCACCAGAGGGATTTTGTTGTTGTCCATGTTTTGATGAGAAAAAATATATGCATTTTTACTTTCTAGCCAATTTACTCATACTGTGATGACACATCTATCTTAAATGTACAGGAAGAATTAGAGTTCTAAACATATGAACTTTGTTTTTCAGCACGTTGGATGACGAATAAGATGGCATAGTTCGTTTATGCTCTCAACTGTCAAAGCATACAACAAAGTTATGCTCTTAAAAGCTTTTGTTGATGGGGCTAAATGCGATTACTTGGATAAATACGTATCCATTGATTGTTTCTATCTGTAAATGAAACTACAACCTCAGTTTGCAGAATCTATGAACAACTGAAAATAAATTTATACTTCAATATTGTGTTTCTTTCTTTGAATGAATATATAACGTATTCACAAGAAAAAACGTTGATATTTGCGTTTGAAACAATCAAAGGAACAGTCATCTGGTAATCCTAATATTGTTTGTTATCGTTTTGATCTCCCTATAGCTATTTCTTCTTCTTTTTGTTTTTGTCCTTGTTCCTTTTCTTCTTCTCGTTTTTGTTGTTGCCCTTGTCATCCTCATTCTGATCCCTATTCTCATTCTCACTGTCATTCTTATTCGTTTCCTGTTGCTCCATGTCCTTGTCGACCTCACTCTGATTCGTATTCTTGTTCTTGCTCTTCCCCGGAAGAGCCATCGGAGCAGTATCTGTCTCTGAACCTGAAACAGCCCAACAAGTTGAAGAATAAGACTGTGAAGAAGAAAGACCATATACGGAATGTTCTGGAGAAGAAGAAAGTTAACGACCTTTTAAGTAGATGGAGTTGTAATGGACCCCAGCCAAATAGCTCAAGTAAATAGCTCTCTCGAGTTTGATAGAATTGGGAAGAAACTCCATGGAAGGTGTTTCTTTATGCGATGTAACGAGTACAATTTTAACCCCAAACTGCAAGAGAAATATATATATATGTTTCACTGAGCTGATCAAAGGAGCGAGAGGTATAGTAAAAGAAATCTTAAGATGAGATTAGTAAAGTTACCGTATCTGCGGCTGCTTTCAATGTGACGTGATCGCCCCACTCGCCGTTCTTGGACATGTTTTTGACATACTCGGCGTAGTCCTTGGGAACATGCTCTGCTCTTCTTTTACTCGAGTCCGTTTCACATGATATTTGTAGAGTTTTGGACATGATTTTAGCTGAGGATAAAAAATAGGGTTCATATATCAATCATCATGAGAGACAATACAATGTTAAAAACAAAACAAAACAAAAAGATTCAAGAATGATGAATACCTGTTTTACAATTCTTTCTCTAACTTTTTCATGATAATCCTAAAGCCCTAAACTGGAAACAGAGTTTAAAAAGACTTTTCAGGTAGGAACAAACAATATCATGAAAGCTGTTGATAATGAGTATAAAGGGGTTATTACCTGACAGTTTCCATCACTTTTAATCTTGATCTCGGTGTAACCTTCCCACTCCAATCTGGAAATCCAAGGAGATAAATTTAGTTACGACTTAAAAGAGTAAAGTTTTCATAAATTAAACAGAAGAATCGATGGTTAACCTAGCCTCAAGTCTTTTTTTGTGATCGTTCGACATTGCTCTCCCTCGAAGGTGTCTCAACCGAAGCAAATTTCTCTGTTTGAGAATAAGAAAGGATACGCCTCTGTTCTTGTCGTCCGGTATTAGGGGTTTTAAGGTTGATTTTTGTAAACCGATACCGTCGGTATTTGTGTTGTTGGGCTCGGATTTTTAGATTTTGTAATTGGGGTGTATAAACCCAAATAAGGCAAGTCGGGCCCGTAACTTTCCATAATTTTGTAGAACCCAAATATGTAACCTTTTTTTTTGTTTGTTAACAATATATAATCTTTTTAGTTTAATAATAACACTGTAAAAAACGTTTTTTTTTTTTTCGACCAAAAAAAAACGTGAGAGATTTATCAATTCATTTATGTGTGTGCTTCATATAATTTAACTATTTAAGTCCATCGCTTTCTTATCATGGTTTTACAAGACGTCTACGAACAACATTTGTTTATGGTTTTTAATTTCATTCGTGTTTTGTGAATAGTAAGCAGGATTACTCAACTGATATGCTACCCAAGTTACAATGTATTACTCATAATGAAGCTAACCAATTTATTGGAACAGGTAAACGAAAAATAGCTTCAAGGGATCAATCCATCATTACATTACACACAGTCCAATATGTGTGACTTAAGGCCAAATTGGTCACTAAATAACCTTCAACACTTTGTCTAAGAGAGTAGAATACTTTCTGTTTTATGACTGATTATCACAAGGTGCTAATGCTTCTTGAGAGCATTCATCTTGTCCCTGAGGTAATAAAGTTTGGCTCTTCTTACTCTCTTCTTGTCCAACACCTTAATCTCCCTCAGGTTTGGCGAATACCTGTCACCAAACACCAGCCCACATATCAGCCGTTTTCTTTTTTTCTCATATAAAGAGTCTCCTTGCTAATGCTATGAAGCTCTAACAAGATAAATCCATCTTTGCCTTTAACCTACGAGAGAGAGAGCACAAGGTTGAAGTACTTACAAGGGGAACATGGATTCAACTCCCACTCCCGCCACAAGCCTTCTAATCCTAAACGTAGAGTTAAGACCAGCATTACGCCTTGCTATGACAATGCCTTTGACAATTGAAACACGCCTCTTATTCTCAGGCACTTCCTGTTTCAAACAAGGGAAATCCAACAAAGTTAAATGCAGCAAAGCCTACGAAATGTTTAACCTTTTGAAGATATAAGATAATCTTTGATCTTATTCACCACGAGAGAAAAAAAGAAGAAGATACAATCTAATTTAGGCCAAGTTCATTCGTATTTACCACTTTAAGCTGAACAATGTAACCGGGCCTTATCTCCGGTATCTCTCTAAGAGTTCTCACTTCCTCAACTGCCTCCTTGTCTACAATCTACAGAAGAAGGTGACTTTTGTAAACACGACAGTGATTTATTTATCCCAATACAAATCCGTCAAAGTTCGAGTTGTACCTGCATGATATGCTTGGCGGTTTTATCAAGCCGCTTGAACTTGAGTCTCGGAGGCGCATCAGGAGCTGACACAGAGAATCCTTGAGGAGTAGACTGAAGGGAATCTCCGACGGTGGAAAAGCACCTCGATGAATACATAAAGTTTTGTTTCTGCCATACATTTGCCATAAAAGTCAGAGAGTATCTCAAAACCGAACAAGCTTAATCTAGACATCACTGTAAACCAAACATCTCGAATATCTATATAAAGCATAAAACAAGCATCGATGACAAAGAAAGTTCACATATTTATCATCATTTGGTTTTGGAATACGAAATCAGAGGAACTTAACGGCTGTAAGCAAAAGAGATCAACCCAAGAGCAAAGGTTTCATTTTTCTTAACACTAATAGCAAATTTCAAACCAATTTGGAACTAATTATCCTCTACAAGTATATTAACAAACAACCAAAGAGAGGGTAGCTTACAGGTACGGCGGAAGAGGAAGACACAGCCTTTGTCAGTGAGCTAATGAGATACTTCGCAGCTGAATCAAAAGCAGCTCCGGTGGAATGGAGAGAAGACAGCCCTAGCCTCCTCGATTCATTCTCAGACCAGCTTGCAGAAGAGGAAGTGAAACGGAGAGTGTTGGAGATGGACAGACGGTTCCTCTGAAGCAACCTTGTACTGCTACGAATCGATTGCATTTCTCCGATCTAATGCCCTTGAACTATCCAAATCTGTTGGTCGGTCTGCAAGTTTGGACCAGAGATTGGCGGAGTCTGAGCCAAAAATGTGAAAACCTACAAAACCCTCGCAGGGTTCTCAGTTCCTCCTTTTCATTATTGCTAATTTGCATATCAACCCCTGATATTTTAATCTTGCATTAAATATGCCCCATTATTTATTATCTCTCTTCATGAATAATTTTTGTGCCACCTGACCTGACTTTTTGATGTGATCAAAGAACCATAGAGTGCTACTATCAAATAGACAAACAAATGTTTTTCTATGCCTCGTACCTTTTTATGAATTATTAACAAAGAGTGAGCTAATAGCAAAATGTTTAGTGAAATTTGTCTTCGAATTATGTAAGAAGAATCCTTATAAACCAATATGATGGAGAGTATAATAAGTTAATAACCAAAGAGAACCTTTGTCGACTGACCTCTGGATTATTCTATCACGATGAAAAGAAAAATGTGTAGAATAATGTCTATTGTTCTCCCGATACGTATTCAACCACATAAGGAAATTGAAGCGTTGCTAAGTTCTAGATATAACTATAACTTTACTTTAATCAACCAAAAAACCAACTCATTAGATCCAAGTGTTTGCAGTAACTTAATCATCCGGTTTTGCAACACATGCTTTGTCCGGTTTCTTTTGTATAAACTTAAAAAAACCATTCATGTGACTCTTTTGCATAATTGCATGTCGCCTTGTCTTTTTATCACCTCTTTTGGATTTTACTTATTTTTTCCTGGGATTCAGCATTGATTAGTTTAGCAGTCAAAGACGATATCAAAGACCAATTCTTACCGTTAAAGAAACGACTATTTGTTCTTTTTGGTTGATGGAAGGTTTTTTTTATCAACTTTTTTGTTTGAAAACAACAAGAGATGGCCTACAAAATAAAGGAACCAATCATGAAGCAAAATACATTTAAACCTCAAAACCAAACGGCGAATCATGTGAACATAGAATTTTTTGCATTTAAAATTGTGATTAAATGGCGTCAAAATATCCGATAGGTTGAGATGCACCGAACCAGAATGTTGATTATGGTTCGTTCTAATCGAGAGGCAATTTCTGAATGGAATTGTTAAACCATCTCACACGTAGAATACACTCGAGAATCAAACATATCACAAGACGTTAACATCGAAATACTAATCAAGAATTGATTATTCTTCACCGTCTGAAAAACGCTCAAGATTATGCCAAATAAAAGTCCTCAGCTCTCCTTATCATCAAATAAAACCTCCAACTAATTTTCTCAAATGTTGACCAAATTTGGCACCCATTCGTAACGGTAATTCTTTGAATAGAAGAAAAAACACGTTTCTGAAGCCAAAAGTCTCTACACTAAACGTCTGAATGGTGCGTGATGGAAGAAATAGAATCTCCTTCTTAAAGACGTAACCAGAATTCTCTTCCTAGAACGGAAAGCTCAACTTTTTTTGTTTGTTAAATCGGTTATATCTCATTCTTCCAATTGATTGAATGATTTTACACGCAAACGTTGTTTCTTAAAAAGGCCGACCGCAATTTCCAAAACAATGCCTGAGGTTTAGCCTTCTTTGAAAAAATGAGTCAGACTTGGGACTCTGATCTTGATTAATTAATTCCGAAAAGTCGGATTTTGTTGGGTTGAACCACGCAGCTACTGATGAATAATGGTTTCGATTTTGGTGTTCAGTTATAACAATTTTAGCTCGTACATTCAGAGTCAGTTTCCATCCAAATTTAATTAAGTTGGTGAAATTAATTATTAATCGAATTTGGAGTGGGTTCGCGTTATAAAATAAACGAGAAACAAGGCGAAAAATCTGAGAGAAACATCCATAAAATAAATAGAATAGAATGATAATATCATATCAAAAACCATATCCGCACATACTAATCAACATCTAGAAAACCACAAAACACAATACTCTAGAGATACATCCTCATACAGATATGAAGAGATAAAAGAGAGGTAGATATAGAATATAAGAGGATAAAGAGATCTATAGCTCCGGAATACACACGAATATCATGAATGCTATACTCTTTTCAAAACAATCTCTGTACGAATCTTCCATCATCCAAGACTTAGATCCGTAGAGCAGAGCCGAAGACAAGAGCCGCCACGGCTGCGACACCAGCTGACACGATCGATGGAGAGAAGGCACCAGATCCAGAAGTGGGGCTTGGGGCTGGAGCCTCGGACTGAGCGGAAGCCACGGTAGCAACCACGGAGACGATCACCGCGACGAGAGCAACAACGGAAGCCTTTGAGATCGCCATTTGTGTTAGAGAGAGTGAGTGAGAGAAAGGGGAGGCTAGGGTTTTTAGTTGGTTTCGAAATTGACAGTATTGTTAGAATCAATGTGATGAGGCGTTTATAAAGAGGTTTGGGCACACGCTAAGCTGCCCGGTTTAGCTGACCGGCTTTTCCAGCATTAGAAATCCTGCAATTACAGCTGGTCCACTACCGGGTCCCGCGAATCGTGATCATCGACGGTTCATACTCCTACGCGTGTTCACTGAGATTACGACAGACCATCTCTCCGTTACGGCGCCGTTTCGAAGATATTTGTTCTGCTACCGATGTCCCGCTTTCACCGAGGCGCGTGCATCTAACTCTTCAGCCTGAAAAGGCACAACGGTCGGTGAGATCGTTAGTTTAGCGCGTGAAGAATGTGATGAGCTGTCTTTTTTTTTTACAGTTCACGCGGTTCCGTGAAGGAAACGGCCAAGATGCGCAGACTTGTTGTATTTGTTGGGGCAAGTGGGGACCATATTGCACATGGTGGTGTAACGGCTATTGCGAAAGACTGGTTTTTTAAACACGTAGAGATGTATGTGTAGAAGAAAAGGCAGTCCTTGATTTCTCCAAGCAATGTTGGTTTTTTAACTTTAATGGCTCTTCTTTATTATCTTCCGTTTTTGTTTGGTAAACTATCAAATGTTGGTATACTGTTTTTTTTCTTCCTTTTGGAATCGTTAAAACCAAAATGCTAATCACTAAAATTTAATTTGACACATGAGCTGGATATTAATGCATGCTTGGCTTACTTTAATTATTCTGATATATTAGTGACTAATTTTCATAGGTTAGAATGCCATTTTTTTTTGTTCAACTAAAAACATTTAAAACCACATGTATTTGATTTTTCAACTTTTTGAATAAAATGCAACGATTGGGTGATTGGATGAGATTTTGTCCTCTGGTTAATTTTATAAAACATCAGTTTGAACGAAGACTTATAGTACACATAGGTAACCAATGTGGTAGATAATAAATAATGGCATTACTATATTCTTCCTGTATTTCAATAAAACAAACATTAGCCTCATGGAACCTTTTAAACCACTTTAATGAATTTGCCCATAAAGAATTAACTTTATAGAATTTTTTAAAAGAAAAAAAGACAGATGCTAGACGTTGGCAGGCTCTCGAGGGTTTCGAGAAGTTTCCAATAGGTGTAAAAGTGCGTATACACCTGGCTGTCTTTTGTTCCCATTCAAAGCAAAAAAACTTGGTCGGTAAGCAATTTTCTAAAATAACTTCTAAGAATCAAAAGAAAACGAGTTAGAGACGTCTCACGAGAGGAGAATTCAGTTTTTTTTTAATAACCTACCGTATGTCGGTATATCTGTTTCAACACATGTCATATATATTCTGAGAATCTCATTCTCAGCAGACGAATAGATTCAATAGAAATGTGCCAACATCAGCGGTTTTAAGGAACGAAGCAACTAATAATCCTGATAACTCACATACAACCAGTATTTTGTACAGAAACAAAATTTTGATTTGATAGAAATAGCTGTATATAAATAAATTCGGGATCGATCTTCAGCTTCCAAACCAAATCTGGATATCGATCCTTGTTCTATTGTCTGTGGTTTTATGACCAAACCGTATCGTCTCTTATTTGATTTAAGCATCACGCTTAACCTTAGGAACCCACATAGATATATCATAGCTTTTCTTTTCACGTATAAAGTTGTAATAAAACATGACTGGATCCTGTTGTGCAATTCCCTCTTATAATAATATCTCATTCCTTCCAATCTAGTATAAAAACAAACAAAATAAAATACTATCGCCGTAAAACCACGAACAGAATACATTTCATGATCTATGTTTGATTTCAAGAGGTTCAGAGACACTACTCTCTAACTCAAAATCCCAGAATCTTGGGAGCTATGTGAAGCAAAGGCTCCAAAGCACTTGGAGCAAACTTCCTCGCAAAGAGATAACACATGGAAGTGTTACGACCATTGTAAGTGCAGTTCTTTCCCTCAAAGATCTTTTCAAAGAACTTCTCCGAAATGTCCGATCTCCCAAACGTAGCCGGGTGGGGGCCGCCCCTAGACCAGTCCACCC
>KE155953.1:43809-56007 GCA_000411075.1 Sisymbrium irio
AGTAACATACTATTGCTTGAAGTTCCACGTGGATCAAAATCGTCAAAATCATCATCGTTGTTTGAAGCAGCTGCAGATGCATGTGAAGGTATGCCGGAGTCGGGTGACTTTTTTCCACCGGATCGATTATCATGGTCGGTACTGCACAATAAGAATTGGACCGACTGAGCAAGAATGCATTATCAATTTGGTAAACATCAGAAAAAGCGCCCACAAAATGAGTCAAAAAAACAAAACAAAGAAAAAGCATACGAGCATCCTCAACTGAAAAAGAAAACTCTCTCAATCTGAAGATACACCCAAAATCAATAACATCAGGAAATCAATGGGATTGAGACAAAACCTGCCATAGCGTGAAAAACTTTTCTTGGAAGTGTAGCTTTGCTCTTCACTTTTACCACCGCGCCTTGACTTTTGAAAAGACTCGTAGTCGTTCTTGTCTTCTCCTCTGGAATCCCTATCCCTGTAGCTGTCATAATTGCTTGATCCACTTTGAAAACTACCACCAAACGAAGCTGACGCTGAACCAGACTTATATGTTATTCCGGTTGATGAGAGGCCAACGTACCTAATTGGAGGCAGCAAACTGATTAAGCCAGCGCATAAAGAAGAAAATGCAAACCATTTAAATATTCCCTTGCATAGAACCTAACTTGTTACGATTGGCTATTGCTTTGTCTCTGATTTCTGAGATTTTCTCCTTGTTATTCAAGAGAGCGACTATGTTTTCCGCCTTCTTTCTCACATTGATTCCCACATCTTTGCCATTCGGTTCAACATACTCAAAACTCGTGAGTGACTACATGGATAACAAACCACAAACAAAGAACATGTCAGTAGAAAACCAAAACGTCCACCACAAGAGAATGACCTATCAATGTGTAAGAGAAATATACTGACAGATATTTGGTAAGTATGCTCAATAATCTCATCAACTGCTCGTTCTGATCCGTTTGAAATCAGATAATCAATAACAGCCAGTGCCTGTCAGAAAAAACGAAAACAACCTCAGGTTACACCAAAACTATAAACTGTGGCTTCCAAATATTGCAGGAAAATGTGAAGAAGATTCTCACCTTGTAGACATATCGCCAATCCTTTCCTGTCTCAGTAAGTCTAGTCCACAAAACACCCATAACCATCTGGCACTCCGAGCTAAACATATTGCAAATGTAAAAAGTTAAGCACTATAAAATAAAATTCCTTTCCAAGTTGAATGAGATATATAAATAGTGAATCTGGAGATTACAATTTCTTAGTGGCCTGTGCTATCTCAGCCAATGCAGTACCATGTGGACCCCAAGGCTCATTATCTGTAGCATCCAATACCTGTACTAAACATATCCACATGTTAATAATAAACATAATCAAAAAACTCGAGATGAACAAAGTGACTAAGAATACACGATTACACAGACAATCCTGGAAACTAGGATATTAACGCATTGGCATTCACCCTAAACAGCAAGTCTCAAGCAAAACTTGTGATCCATTGAATCGGAACTCGAGATTACTTAGTCCTAGAGATGGATCTAATATCAACACTGAGCACAGAAAAATAACAAATCCAGCTCGACTGATCAGGATTAGTGTCTACCCAAAACTATATTTATTCGTGCAATCGCCGACACTAGAGAAATTCATTTTTGCCTATCGTTCAGCCAAGCAACATGCAGACGATTTTTGCAGATATTGAGATATAGAAACGAATCAAATGAATTCACCTTTTGCTCCATCTCCGGAACCTTCAAAACTTTGAGATTCACCTCCCTCTTTCTGTATGTCACAAAATTAATCGAAGAATATCAACAAATGATCTATCCGGATTTGAATCGAAACACACAAAAAATCTATTCCTATCGAAATCGAAGAATAGTAGATTAGACAGAACGGGCAAACCCACATCTCTCGAACCGTTTGATCGAAGACCTTCATGAAATCCATTTCGTAATTCGTGAAAAAAATGTCACGAGCAGAGGAACGAAATCCGGCAAAATTTTGGTGTGAGGAGAAGTGTAGATCTGATCAGGGATGGCTCGTTTTTTTGTTTTATGGTTTTTTTTTTGGGTAAAGCGAAAAAAAAAAAGTAGCACCTAAAAATCGATTGTTCGCGTAATTTTTTTTAAGGCGTCAAAATAACTCATGAGTAAAGTCAACCTGGCCCGTATACTATATCCGAAACTCGTGCGTATAAGTATGGTTTCAACTTTCGATGCCCCGCCCGTTTTGATATTCATGGATGGTTTCAACTTGAAAAACTGAGACGACAGTCGACACTACCTACTTATTTACAGGTTAAGAGAACTTGTATCCAAATATTAGTATACAAAATTTACAAACCACTACTCGAGAATATTGGTCAAATAAGGTTTAAGCCAATGACACTATACGCTAAATGTCTATATCAAGAGGTATTGAAGAAGTCAGCGTGATGAGTCATAAGCAAGTCAACTTGCATTTGTTTTTAATCTGGTTCCAATAAAATAATCCACATAACATCAAATTATACATCACGTATCCCACTAGTTCAAATTGGTCTTTCTTTGAACATAGAGTTTCTCATAAGCCATGTCCCATGTAAGATATATATCCTCGTCACTAAAGTTAGATTTGTAGTCTCTGTATATTTTGATGATGTAGGTTCTTTAAGCATACACACCAATATACAGTATCATTTTGGCTGAATCATGTATTTAAAGCATATAAATATCATTTTCCATTTCAACTACAGAGGGTATAATATAATTGGAGAACGTAAAAAGATTGGATTGGTTTGATAGATAATAACTGGGTCTTGATAATGCTGCTAGTTTCCTATTGGGCCAGCCAGATTTGTTAATTTTTTGTTTTTACTTCGTCCAGGTCACACGCCTTTCCTTTCTGTTTTCTCAAAATTGAACACTCACACTCAAGTTTGGCACGTGTCTATCAAACTCCTTCGGAAACAGGGCCCATCAAGCCCAATCTAAACGCCGTTCAATGTCCGAACGTATATACCCCTGACGTTTTAATTGTTTTTTAAACGAAAGTCATTATTAACCCCCTGAAGGAAGATTGTTAAACAGCAAAGCGAGTAATTAAAACGTAATTTGACACGTGTCATACAATAATTCAACGAGGAAATAAATTAAAAGATTCAGCTGACACTTCCAGTTGCATGTGAACCACGATACAGCGTAACATTACCTCTGGGGGCCAATCTAAAGGATGACTTGTCGTAACATGATTTGTCGTAGCCAAAGAAGATTTAGCTGATTTCTTCGCGATTACGGTGAAGGCGCACGCACCTGATCGTAACTACTCTCCGTTCCAACCTGTTTCCTTCTTCTTGGAAGCTCTCTCTTCCCTCTCTTTCTCTCTCCTCCGAGAAAGGAAAAGCAACATTTCTCTCTCTAAGAGGCATTTTCGGTGGGGGTTTATGCGCTTTTCTCTTCAAATCTTCAGGTGCAAGACGACTATACGTATACATGCACACATACATGTGTAGGTTGATGTATGCATAAGGGCGTGTGTGTGTGTGTTGGGATAGGAATTAGAAAGGGAAGGGGTTAGTTTAATCGGGTCTCTCTGGGTTTTCAGTTTCGTCAACCTTTTATATTGCTCAATGACCCGAATTGGGGTCGAATCGAAAACCTTACTGGACTTTGGTCTGTGATGACTCTTGATACTAGTGGATGGCTCGATTTCAATCCCTCTTCTTCTTCGCCTTGGTCGCTGTTGCGGTTTTTGCCGTAAACCCTAGTTCGAGCTATCGATTCGCCATTGTGGAACCGAGTTCGGGTTTTGATTCGGGTTTGGATCCGGATTCAGAGTCGCTGCTTTTCCATCAGGATTACTCTCCACCAGCTCCGCCACCGCCACCTCCTCACGGACCGTCGGTATCTTGCACGGAGGATCTAGGCGGCGTTGGGTTTTTGGATACTACTTGTAAGATTGTGGCAGATTTGAATCTTACGAAAGATGTGTATATAGCTGGCAAGGGTAATTTCATCATCCTACCCGGGGTTAAGTTTCACTGCCCGATCCCCGGCTGCTCCATAGCTATCAATGTTTCCGGAAACTTCTCTCTGGGAGCCGAATCTACCATTGTCGCTGGGACATTGGACCTCGCAGCTGGTAACGCTAGCTTTGCTGATGGCTCGGCCGTTAACACTACGGGTTTAGCTGGTAACCCTCCTCCACAGACTAGCGGGACGCCGCAGGGGATTGATGGTGCTGGTGGTGGACATGGTGGTCGAGGCGCTTGCTGTTTGACCGACACTAGGAAGCTTCCCGAAGATGTGTGGGGAGGTGATGCGTACTCGTGGTCAACTCTGAATAAGCCGTGGAGCTACGGTAGTAAAGGCGGGTCAACGAGCAAGGAGATTGATTATGGAGGAGGAGGTGGCGGGAGAGTGAAGATGGATATCATGCAGTTTCTGGATGTTAATGGAAGCCTTTTGGCTGACGGAGGTTATGGAGGAGCCAAAGGCGGCGGTGGCTCTGGTGGCAGCATCTTCATCACGGCATATAAGATGTAATGAACTTTCGTTTCCATGCTCTCTTTCACTAGCTGTTGCTTTTGATTTCCACGGATTCTTAAGTCTTTCTAGGCAGCAGAGAAGGCAATATGAGAATTCAGGAAATGAACAGAGTTGCACTTTCCTCTCATGGTTAATTACTATACGCTAGAACTGTGCTTGGGGTATCTGTTCCCATTTGGAAATATGTGATTAGGAATCCATCTTAGCATCGGCATATTGGTTATAAAGATTTCAGATCTTGCTCTTAACTCTCTAGAATTTGTTGTTTGTTGCTGTGACAACTCATTTTCTATGCTTGTTTCCAAGGTTCGTAGGTAGCCTTTCCTTTTCTCAGGTTCTTGGTAAATTGATCTCAGTTAGCATCCTATGCTTTGCTCTTATTTGAAGTGCAGGACTGGAATTGGACAGATCAGTGCTTGTGGTGGGAGTGGTTACGGCGGTGGGGGTGGTGGAAGAGTATCTGTCGATATTTTTAGCAGGCATGATGACCCAAAGATCTTTGTGCATGGTTAGTTTCTTTTCCTTAGGACTTCACTGTTTCTCTGCCCCTCGTAATAATATCCACACCTCAAGAACTTGTAACTCTTCCGAAATTGGTTGGGTCCTAAAGTATGAACCAATAAATTTTGTGATAAGTTCCATTATCTCAGCTGATTAATTATCACAGCAACATTCTTCATCCTCATCTTGATTGGTTACTTTGTTAAAATCTGTACATTTTATCTCTCTTTTATAGTTTTCTTCATGTTTTGAGCGAGTTACTTTCACATATTATATTAACATATTCAATCATGTGAACTAATTCATCCTCCTACATGCAGGCGGATACAGTATCGGATGTCCAGATAACTCAGGTGCTGCCGGGACCCTATACGATGCTGTTCCCCGAAGCCTTTTCGTTAGCAACTACAATCTGACAACAGACACTTATACGCTTCTCTTAGAATTCCCCGTCCAGGCTCGTTGGACCAATGTTTATATTCAGGATAAAGCGCGAGCAACTTGTCCTCTGCTATGGAGTCGTGTCCAGGTATTAAGAAAATGAATTTCCAGTACATGGGCTTTGTAGGCCAACTATTTGACCACCTTTTGCAATTTTGATGCTAGGACTATTTCTGATCTCGTATGCAATGACATAGTTTTTATTTTCTGCAACTCAATTGTCTTTTCTCTACATTTTTGTGTTGCCTCTGTATATGCATATTTAGGTATTCCATGGAACTTCCACTTCTCAGCATATTGTTTGCTAAATTAAAGATGTAGTACTCAAGCAGAATTCATTATGTAGGTTCAAGGACAAATTAGTTTGTTGTGTGGTGGTGTTTTGAGCTTCGGATTGGCTCATTATGGTACATCGGTATTTGAGTTATTGGCCGAAGAACTCTTAATGAGTGATTCCACTATCAAGGTCAGTCTTATCTTGGTTCTCCACCTTTTCAGAAATTCGGATGCAACAACATTGTGTCTGACTGAGCTAGATATGTATAATTTGGTGTTGTTACTATCTGCCTCATTCTTGGTTTACCTGGCCATTAATCCTATATTCTATTTTGGTAATCATGTAAATTTGTTCGTCATGCTTTATGTTTATTGGTATGTTCCAGGTCTATGGGGCATTACGCATGACTGTCAAGATGTTCTTGATGTGGAATTCAGAACTGCATATAGATGGAGGAGGAGGAGATGAAACTGTTTCGACTTCCATACTTGAGGCTAGCAATTTATTCGTTCTTAGGGTACTCCCAAATTCATGTCACTATTTTCCTCCAAGGAATTTGTGACATGCCGTTGCATCTAATTTGTTTGTATGATCCCTAAATCTGTATATAGGAATCATCTGTGATTCGGTCAAATGCAAATCTTGGAGTCCATGGACAAGGTCTCTTGAATCTAACTGGACCAGGGGATTCAATTGAAGCACAACGTCTTGTTTTGTCACTCTTTTACCGGATTTATGTAAGGGGTTTCCTTGTGTGTTTTTTTGGTGACATTCCTGCGTTCTCTGACTATTTTGTGCAGATGCAAAAGTAGTTGGTGTTTATAGCTACGAAAATGTAATGAAACAGGCAGAATCTGAACCGGTCTCCTCTAATGGCCATATTGCCTTTTAAGTAATAGATATAGAAAGCTACTTGATTTGGCCTTCCCGGAGATAATGACTTCTTTCTTCTTTTTTCCCCTGGAAATTGAAGGTTGGGCCTGGATCTATTTTGCGTGGTCCTCTACAGAATGCATCCCGAGACGCTGTGTAAGTGTGAAGGAAATGCCATATTTGTTTGATTCCATACTCTTCGGAGATAAAATTCTAACAATAATTGAACTCACATCATTTGCAGTACACCAAAGCTCTATTGTGATCGGCAAGATTGCCCCTATGAACTACTGAATCCCCCAGAGGATTGCAATGTCAATGCATCTCTGTCCTTTACTCTACAGGTACTTCTGCCGTACTTAAACCTGCATGCTCTGGCTTGAAAATTCTGATAACTTTTCTTTCGTTCTAGATATGCCGAGTTGAGGATATTATCGTCGAAGGTTTTATCAAAGGATCAGTAGTTCATTTCCACCGCGCAAAAACAGTAGCCCTTGAACCCTCTGGAGAGATTAGTGCCAGTGGAATGGGTAACAATAACTATTTTCTTTTCGGATTTTGTTTTGATCGCGCATCCTACTTCTACATTTCATATGGGCATGTCCTTGGCTTACTCCCGCAATATAAGTTAAGGTGCTACGCATTGTCCATAGGGAGAAAGAAGATATGCTCTTATGTTTTTTTTTTTTTGTAATCTGTTATCTTAGTAACATACATATGCAATTGTTTTGTGTGTGTCACAGGTTGTAGAGGTGGCGTAGGTGAAGGTAATTTGCTTGGAAATGGCATTGGTAGTGGTGGTGGGCATGGAGGTAAAGGGGGCCGTGTATGTTACAATAGCAGCTGTGTTGAAGGTGGAATTACATATGGAAATGCAGATCTCCCTTGTGAGCTTGGCAGTGGAAGCGGCGATTATAGCCCGAATTATTCATCTGCTGGTGGTGGTATTGTAGGTATGAAATGTCAGAGATTTTGATGTTTATGGAGTTCTGTTCAGTATGAGAGATTTGGTTGTGTCGTCATAGGACTTGATGCAGAATGTGTGATGTAGACTGCTGACTATCGATATTCCGCGCGTCAAATATTTGGCGAATTATATTTTGTTGATAAGTTTATGATTCATAGCCCGTTAACATTGTAGAAGCTTGTCATCGTTTAGGCCATACACTATTCTGCATGCATGTGGTTGCTATGAAAGCTTATTGCTTTCAAGATGATACCGTTTAACCTGTTCTTTGTGATTGCTATGAAAGTTTATTGCTTTCAAGATGATACCGTTTAACCTGTTCTTTGTGGTTGCTATGAAAGCTTATTGCCTCCAAGATGATACCGTTTAACCTGTTCTTTCTTTTCCTTTGAATCTGGTCAGTGATTGGTTCAATGGACCAGCCTCTATCTGGTTTATCACTTAAAGGCTCAATTAGGGCTGATGGAGAAAGTGTCAAACGTTTGAGCAGAGATGAGAATGGTTCTATTGTAGCACCTGGTGGTGGTTCTGGTGGAACAGTTCTTTTGTTTCTGCGTTATCTTATATTGGGAGAGTCGTCTCTTCTCTCAAGTGGTGGTGGGTCAGGCAGTCCTGCTGGTGGTGGTGGTGGCGGAGGTGGAAGGATTCATTTTCATTGGTCTAACATTCCCACTGGAGACATATACCAGCCTATTGCTAGTGTGAAAGGAACAATCCATGCACGGTCTGTACTTAATTTACCTGTGCATTTCCCATTTCTGTGCTACTATTTGATATATTTTTTCCAGCTTGTCGCATTAACACACTGTTTCTTTTTGTAATTGTAGGGGGGGAGGGGCAATAGATGATGATTTTTCTGGGAAAAATGGGACAATAACTGGAACGCCTTGTCCAAAGGGACTCTACGGTATATTTTGCAAGGTTAGGAATAATGTCATGGGTGAAATGTTTTTATTTGCCTTTTGTCCCGTTCTAACGATTGAATTGTTATTGTAGTTTATTTAAGCTCATTATTCACAATTTTATTCTTTTCTCCAGGAATGTCCATCTGGTACATTCAAGAATGTTACTGGATCTGACACGTCTCTTTGCCGTCCTTGCCCCGTTGATGAGCTTCCAACTCGTGCAGTCTATGTTCCAGTTCGAGGTATAAATAGCATTGGGTTATATCTTGAGCTCTTGTATATTGCATATGTGCTGTACATTTTTTCCTAACTGTCAGTGATAAGTTTTGTTTCCGATTTAAATACCAAGCCGAACGTTTGTACTGTTCATTTTACCACGATAATGAATATACGTCTGGCTTTAAAGAACTGTGAATTTAAGTTGGCTATGATCTTTTTCTCTTACTCATTCTGTACATGTAAACTGGTGTTGGAAATGTTCATGTCTTAACCATTAACCTTGGAATTTTCTATGCTTAATAACAGGTGGTGTTTCTGAGACACCATGTCCGTATCGGTGTATATCGGAAAGGTATCATATGCCACACTGTTACACCGCTCTGGAGGAGTTAATTTACACATTTGGTGGGCCTTGGTTGTTTGGTCTTCTTCTGATGGGTCTCCTCATCCTCTTAGCACTTGTACTTAGTGTTGCAAGAATGAAATTTGTTGGAGTTGATGATTTACCTGGCCCAGCTCCCACGCAGCATGGTTCTCAAATAGATCATTCCTTCCCTTTCCTGGAATCACTTAATGAGGTTAGATGATTTTTTTGTCATGCAACATTTGGATCCAAAAACTGTTTCTTTGTCTTACTTTCTGCGAAGCAAATGAAGAATGGTTTATTTTTTTACTTATTAGTCCCTCCAAATGCAACTAATTTATGGCCAGCATACATGATTGAGTGAAATAACTTGCCAAATTCTCCGTATAATGTTGTGTTGTTTTTTATAATGTTATTTCTTTTTTAGGTTTTGGAAACAAATAGAGCAGAGCAATCGCAAAGTCATGTGCATAGAATGTATTTTATGGGTCCTAATACATTCAGTGAGCCATGGCATCTCTCGCATATCCCCCCAGAAGAGATAAAAGAGATAGTGTTAGTTTCTTATTTTATCTCCAAGCTGATTCGGAATTTTGTCTCATTGATTTGTGTGTAGAGTTATCTAATAAGTTACCTGGGCTCTGAAATGTTTTTATATGTTTTTGGACACTTAGATATGAGGCTGCATTTAACACGTTTGTTGACGAGATCAACTCTATAGCTGCATATCAATGGTGGGAAGGTGCAATATATAGTATTCTTTCTATGGTTGCATATCCGCTTGCGTGGTCATGGCAGCAATGGCGACGGAAGTTAAAGTTGCAAAAATTGCGTGAGTTTGTACGTTCAGAATATGATCATTCCTGTTTACGCTCTTGTCGCTCCCGGGCTTTATACGAGGGTCTGAAGGTGATTTCTTGATGATTTAATCTCATTATTGCTTGACGGACTTCATAGTTTCAGAATATTTGATTCGTTTTACAAGGATTTGTTGTTTCAAGCTTTACAAAATATATATTTTTTTTAAATATAGGTCGCTGCCACCTCCGATTTGATGCTTGCATATCTCGATTTCTTCCTTGGTGGGGATGAAAAAAGGACAGACCTTCCACCTCGGCTTCACCAAAGGTTTCCAATGCCCATATTGTTTGGTGGTGATGGCAGTTACATGGCTCCTTTCTCACTTCAAAATGACAACATTCTTACTAGTCTGATGAGTCAGGTTGGTCTCTTAAATAGCGAGAAGCAGTTTCAGCAGCTGTTTTAGAGGTTGTATTAATCTTTCTCGTTGTTTTATTTTCTCAGCTCGTTCCTCCCACTACTTGGTACAGACTGGTGGCTGGTGTAAATGCTCAATTACGCCTTGTTCGTCGTGGGCGTCTGAGATCAACTTTTCATTCTGTTCTGAGATGGTTAGAAACTTATGCAAATCCCGCTCTAGAAACATATGGCATGCGGGTTGATCTGGCCTGGTTCCAGACTACGGCTTGTGGTTACTGCCAATATGGTCTCTTGATTCATGCTGCTGAGGATTGTGAACCAACATCACCTCAGTGTGTCGGTGAAACAGCATGGAGTGAGATCCAGCCACGGTAAATAAATGAGTAAATGCATCCTTTCGTAGTGACAATAGTCATAATATATGAACTGAACAATTTAGATAAATAAGATGATCACTTTAGAAGTTTAAGGTTTTTTGGTGATGTCACACTTTAGCATGTTCCCGTTGTACACTTCATTTTTAGTTATGCGGAGTTTTGATGCCTTATTCTTGTAACTTTTAGTTATGGCGTGAGTAGACATAAAGAGAATTCTCCGGCTCATTTAAGAGAGAGTATGCTCTACAACCAAAACCACGCAAACACTGAGGATTATACAACACGCAGAAAGAACTATGGAGGGATAATCGACCTTGACAGCTTACCGAGTCTCAAAGAGAAGAGAGATATGTTTTTTCTTCTCTCTTTCTTAGTTCACAACACTAAACCTGTGGGCCACCAGGTACCTCTCCAGTCAAAATCCTTATAGTATGAATGTCTTCTTATATGTTGTACCGTCCAACTTTTCACTAACTTTAGTGTCTCTTTCCTCTGGTATCTTTTGTGATATTGCAGGATATGGTTGGCTTGGTTATCTCGATGTTACTTCTAGGAGATTTTAGTCTAGTCTTGCTCACGCTGCTCCAGCTGTATTCGATTTCTTTGGTGGATGTACTTTTGGCTTTGTTTATACTACCTCTCGGCTTGCTTTTGCCATTTCCCGCTGGGATCAATGCCTTATTCAGTCATGGACCCAGACGCTCTGCTGGATTAGCACGTGTTTACGCTTTGTGGAACTTCATGTCCTTGGTTAATGTGGTAAGTTCTCCTTGGTTAATTTTTTTTTATTTTTTATTGTTGATAAGTTTAGAAATGCAATTTGAACCTCATGTTCATGTCACATGAGGATGAATTTTTAACAGTTATATCGGGGGACATATGGGTGGCTCTTTAGAAAATATTGGATGTCTCACGTTATCTGACAAGTTTTGGTTTTGTGACAGTTTGTGGCTTTTCTCTGCGGATATGTTCATTATCACAGCGAATCATCAGCTAGCAAGAAAGTCCCATTTCAGCCGTGGAATATAAACATGTGAGTTTTTCTACAGTGGAAAGTAATACTTTCTTACTATCTTACGTTTTGGTCTGTCGGGTTTGTGATGTGTTGCGGTTTTTTGGGGGATGCAGGGGTGAAAGTGAATGGTGGATATTTCCAGCGGGGCTGGTCGTGTGTAAGATAATGCAGTCGCAGCTCATAAACCGACATGTAGCAAACCTGGAGATACAAGACCGCTCGTTGTATAGTAAGGATTTTGAGCTGTTTTGGCAGTCGTGACAGAGTCTTGTCAGGTAATTTTTCTGAGAACAATGGAAAACAGCCCTGCCCCAGTTTGTTTTTTTGTTTGTTTTCTCTTCTTGTAATTCTATTACTCTATAGGTGAATAGAAATAGGGATACAAAAGAGAAGGAACTCTGATTGTCAAGGGAAAAAGAAAGAAAAGAAAACAAGTTTATTTGATGGTGGATTATAATTATTAGAGGGATTAAACTTGTAATCTAAAAAGATCCTGGTTGGGAGGGGGGGGGTGG
>KE155953.1:85798-98974 GCA_000411075.1 Sisymbrium irio
CAAATACTTAATATTATAATTATAAATTTGAATATATAAATTATTTTAATATAAAAATAATTAACATACCAAAAATAAATTGAAATATTCAAAAATATATTATTGTAATTGTTAAAATTTAACTAAATTTTATTTAATTTAACTGGTTTTTATTCTTTTGTTTTTATTATGGATACCCGAATCTGACTTGGATCCAACCAGTTACTAACCGAACCGACTCGAATTTTTTGTACACTACCGAATTGGACTATATGTTTAGTACCGATTTATCCGAAACCCGAATGTATGAAATTAAAACTCGGTTGGATACCCGATTGTCCTAAACTACATCCAACAGAGTTTTGAGTTATATTTTAAAGAATATTAATTAACAAAAAGAACCAAGTTATGCCGAGGCTTTAAACATTTTTCGGGAAACACAGAAATTCGCAACTTCCGATGCTTGGATCACGTTCCATAGGAGAGTGCGGGACGCAAACACTGACACCGAAAGTCATGCATAATTAACTTCAATTTTATATAATACGGTCGTTGTAATCTTTTCTTGGTTTGTGTAAGTTACTTTCATGAACGATACTATCAGGTCAACTAGTAACAAAACTATAGTACATTTTCAATAATGAATGACAGATGCGTATATTTTTAGAGTATCAGAAAAGTCTTTATCATACCTTGTTGGCTTATCAATTCAAAACATAGTGATTTCTCCAATACTTAATTAGTCAAAGACTTTTGATTGAACAAAATTAAAAGCTATCGATTGCATTGCCTTGTCTCTTTGCTTGTTAATTATTGGTCTGATTCTTTTGACGATGATCACTCCAAGAAACTTCAAAGAAACGCTCAGATCTGACAAACGTTTCAAGCTCTTATCTCTTTCTCCATGTAAGTTGTCAAGCTCTGTTTCTGAAACAATCCTCGTGAATCAGTACATAGAATTTTAGCTTATAGTTCACGTGTCACTTATGGCTGGTGTCTCTAGTTTTGGAATTTGATGGGCTAGTTGAACAAAACAATCCTGTTCTCTGTTTTTCAGGAAGAAGAAGTTCGTTTAGTTCTACAGAAATCTAAGCTAGCGTACTTTTCAGGCTGTGATGGATCGAACTCCTCGGGGTTTTCGGTTTCTAGGCCAAGCAGAAACCTGTAAAGCTGTTCTTTTCATGACTCTGGTTGTCGCTTTTGTTTTAGGCCTTCAGTATTTCGAGCTTACTCCGATATCTATTGGCTCCCCTGGACACGGCACCGTTTCTGGTTATAGAGAAACCAATGATACCACTATAAGTACTAAAAACGAAATGTTTCTTGCATCTCAAGAAGCACCCTATGGGTTTAGACCGCGTAATAGCACTACGGAGATTCTGAAGAGTTATGAGCACAAGTTTCTGAATAATTCTACTAATGCTCATAGACAGAGTAGAGGCAATGAAACCCGAAGTTCTCCCAAGACATCTCAAAGCAACAAGAAACATGAGAGGAGCACAAAAAGACCACCTTTAGTTGTCATATCAATAACCCAGATGAACAATATGATTTTGAAGCGGCATGGTGATCCTAATAATTCACTTGTATGCAAGTGACTATACCATAATTAAGTTCCAATTCCTTGCAACTCGTTAACTCTTTGATCCCATTTCACTTTTTTTGCTCATGTTCATAGGCACCTCGTTGGGGATCAAATGTGGACAAAGAGCTTAAAACTGCAAGAAACCAGATCAAAAACGCAGCTTTGGTCAAGAAGGATGATACTCTTTACGCGCCTCTCTACCACAACCTATCCGTCTTCAAAAGGTTTAACAAATTAACCAATCTAAGCAACACATATATTATAAGGATAAAGGCTTAATTCTTGATTTACATGCTTCTAGTTATATGTTACTGAATTATTGTGTTTATTGCAAACACACTTGAAACAAACAATCAAGTCCTAAATGAACAAATTCTAGCGCAGGAGCTACGAGCTAATGGAAAAGACCCTGAAAGTGTATGTTTACTCAGATGGGGACAGACCGATCTTTCATCAGCCCGAGGCAATCATGGAAGGGGTTTACGCGTCTGAAGGATGGTTTATGAAACTAATGGAGAGTAGCAGTAGATTCTTGACAAAAGACCCCACCAAAGCTCACCTATTCTACTTGGCTTTCAGTTCCAGGATTCTTCAACAGAAACTCTACGTTCGTGATTCTCACAGTCGTCGAAATCTTGTTAAATATTTAAGAGACTACATCGATCTCATCGTTTCCAGCTACCCTTTCTGGAATCGAACCCGTGGCTCCGATCATTTCTTCACCGCTTGCCATGATTGGGTAAGTGATTTTAGGTTTAACTTGTTTGCTTGCATTTGCGTTTGCTTTTTTTACAAGTTTTATAGTCTGTTAAATGTAATCATAGATAACGTTTGGTATCTTCTTAGGAATATAAATTTGTTAGCTGTAACTGTAAACATCAAAAAGCAAACCGAAAGAGAAATCTTGTTTGCGTTTGGTGTAAATTTACATATTTATAGAAATTATAAAACTTTTGAATTAAACTTTTTTATATATCAAAATATTGGCGCTTAAAACAATCGAATCCTTGATATGATATCATTAATTGGTTTTTGAATGGCAAGTTCATATTTTGTTATAGGCTCCAGCTGAGACTAGAGGACAATGTATGAACTGCATCAGATCACTCTGTAACGCTGATGTCGGAGTAGACTTCGTAGTCGGGAAAGACGTCTCTTTGCCGGAAACAAAGATCTCTTCCGCACAAAACCCAAACGGAAACATTGGAGGTAACCGCCCTTCCAAGCGAACCATCCTCGCTTTCTTTGCTGGTAACTTGCACGGTTATGTCAGACCCATCTTGCTTAACCAGTGGTCTTCGAGACCTGAACCGGATATGAAAATCTTCAACCGGATCGACCACAAATCGTACATTCGGTTCATGAAACGCAGCAGATTCTGCATTTGCGCTAAAGGGTACGAGGTGAATAGTCCCAGGGTGGTGGAGTCGGTTTTGTACGGTTGCGTTCCGGTTATTATCTCTGATAACTTTGTGCCACCGTTTATTGAGGTTTTGGATTGGGAATCTTTTGCTGTGTTTGTGCTAGAGAAGGAGATTCCGAATCTGAGGAAGATTCTGATATCGATTCCGGTGAGGAAATACGTTGAGATGCAGAGGAGGGTGTTAAAGGTTCAAAAGCATTTCATGTGGCATGATGGTGAACCGACTCGGTATGATTTATTCCATATGATTCTTCATTCGGTTTGGTATAACCGGGTTTTTCAAACGTTTTAGCCAGTTGAGATATAAATCCGGTTTGGCAAGGATTATGGATTCGGTTGTTACATCAATCTACACTTTTAGTCTATTTGTAACTAAACAACTCATTAAAGTTTTCAACATTTGGCCAGCAGTTTATAATTTTGAATTGACCCCGTTGCCATCAAGTTTAATGTAAGTTTTAAAAGGCTGAATAAAAAAATTTTGTAGATTAAAAACCATAAAAATTTAACTTTGAATTCTCTTACCTTGAAACCTATACAAAACTATTTATTTCTTCAATCCATTTCTTTAATTTATAATCGTTTTAAGGAGGGTAAAAAAAGAATTTTTTCTTCTAAGTATCCAAAAAGAAAAATCTTTAATCAAATAAAAGTGACAATGAATGAAACTATTATTTGCTGTAAAGAAACAAAAGTATCCAATTGGCGAGTGAATGAGTGAGAAATTATTCATTCCTCTTGGAATTTAAAATTACCGTTGAAACGGTAACAGAAAAAAAAATTATTCGTTCGTGTTTAACTTTTCAAGTGTGTTTACCATTTCATTACATAACTATGAAGCGGCAAGAGTTAATCGGAAGATTGCATATCTTTTGTCGGAATCATTGTCGACTTGTTTGTGCAGAAAGAATTAGTTGAGCTGAATTTCAGAAAATAAAAAAGCTGAGGCTTTTATGGCGACACAGGCGAGACCGAGTTCGGTTAAGAGCGACCCACGCGATGGATCTTCTTCTCTTGCTTCTAGAGTCAAGATCGATCCGTCTTTTAAGGACAAGAAGAAGATCGCTAGCTCCAGCAGACCGATCATGTCGGATACTAAACCTAGATCCTCTGTTTCCACCGTCACGGCCAAATCTGAGGTATCAATCCGAAAATCTCTTGTCTTTTAAGATTTGATAGAACAGAGCGAAGAACAAAAGGGAGTTATTGGATTCCTATTTATATTTCTTTATTCCCAAGGAAATTTTTCTGATTTGGTTTCTCTAAATTTTGTGGTTAGATGTAAGTTTTTGGGAAAGTTTTCTTGTTAACTTGGATCCACTGTAGATGGAACTGAAATTGGGTTGATGATAGATCCCTTTGATTATCTCGTATATTCAGCATCATCATGACGTGATTTCGGATATTTTGGTTTCTAGGTCGATCATACAACCAACTTGTAATGTATATTTTCTGCAAAACTTTTGTGAAGGCAAAGCCTAAAGCACCTGTAAATTCGGTGAAATCAACAGCAACAACATCTGCAGCAGCTAGCTCGGCGAAAGGTAGAGCCAAAAGAGAGAAGAAGGTTTATTCGTTACCCGGACAAAAGTATGATCCTCCTGAAGAGGTTAGTTAATTGTATACATATCTCTTAAGGTTTGCTCTATTTAGTCTCTCTATTTGACATCGTCTCTTTTGCATTTGCAGAGAGAGCCCTTGAGGATATTCTATGAATCGTTATCGAAACAAATACCAGGAAGCGAAATGGCTGAGTTCTGGTAAAGAAAAAAAAAAGACTATTGATATGTCTTTGTTATGATGAACGTAAAGCATTTGTCCTTGGTTCAGTTTAGCAAATGATTTTAATGGTTTCTTGCCAACATTGTGGTTTCTCGTATGTGTTGGAACAGGC
Organism: Sisymbrium irio; assembly: GCA_000411075.1. Lineage (NCBI taxonomy): Eukaryota > Viridiplantae > Streptophyta > Magnoliopsida > Brassicales > Brassicaceae > Sisymbrium > Sisymbrium irio. Next base: position 90,680 of record KE155953.1, read on the forward strand.
TTATGGAACATGGAATGTTGTCTCCGGATAAGGCGAAGCGAGCCCATGAGAAAAAGCTAAGAAAGATGAAGCAAATCCGAATGGGAATACCGGCTAAACCGACACCATCATATTCTTCTAGAAAACCGGAGACTTCTCAACGACCATCTGCGTCCAAGAGCAACGGTTCAGATGCTAGAAAGAAGAAGAAAGTTGTTGATGATGATGACGATGATGATGAGTTCATCCTTAGCCCCAAGAGAAGGAAAGTGTAAACTATACAAATATAAAAGACTCTCTTCGTTATTTGGGAAAAATATCCAACAGTGGATGAAAATCAAGAACCTTTAATTTAACTATGTTTTCGTATTAATGATAGAATAAGTGAGGACCGACGGTATTTGCTGTAATATCATTAGAACGTTGTTTATGGATCATTCATTAAGGATGTACATGTGACGATAACTCGGTTTCAAAGCTGTTTGTGTAGAAGCAACGAGAAACATGATAATTACACTTTCAAAGACGTCTTTCACTAGCAATGCGTCCGTTAATATAACAACAAACAACTCAAGAAATATAAACGAGCTGACAATATTTTCTTTAGGTCGAACTTCCTCAATGTGAAAAGTAAAAACAACTGGAAATCCATCCAAGAACTATTATATCAAGTTGTGTATCTGATTAGAAAAACGTCTTCTTTATCCACATAAAAATAATCTAACAGTTTAAAGCTATCCTTTGTACAATAGGATTAAGCCACCAGAATAATCTCCAGTGTACAAACCCTAAAACTACGAATCCATAAAGTCTTAGCTCAAATCAGAAATTACTCGTTTGGAAGTTATTGATCAAAAGACACTGTGTGGTTATATCATGAGCCAGGCAATCCGCAATCGCATGTGACAAACAAGCAGCAGGACTGAAGCTGTGATAGTCAGACAATCAATAGTCAATGTCTTCTTTCACTTTCCTTGAATATCTTTATATGAAAATAATAATAATATGTTTTTGTTTGCCGAAAATTGGGAGTAAAATAAAAACTAGAAGAGGTCATTAATGGGGATGGTGATTTTTGACTGGTGATGTCTGAAGTACTTTTGAGTCAGAATCATGTTTTCTTTGTATGTTTTGTCTGTCTCTTACACAATGTTATGGTTTCCAACTTTTCATCATTTTACTTTTTATAATAATATATTTGTGCGATGAATAAAATGTGAATAAGTATGATTGAGGAAAAGAAAAAAAGAACAAGAAAGATAAAGGTAAGTGCATCTAAAGGTCTAATCTTAATAAATGATTTATAACAGAATACTTTAGCCCAAAAAAAGGATTTATAACGGAATATAAATGAATTCCCTACACTGGTCATAATGATCTATCAACAATCTTAAAATAAATAGTGTCAATCAAACGATGGCACATACATTGTCGATCCCAATATGACTGTTACATATATATATATATATATATATATATAAATTAAGTGACGAACCATTAACCACTAAGCTTTTCGTAGAGCCTACCTCGTTTCGCAACTGCAGTTCTGATCTTAATTTATCCATCCTTTGCCGCGATTGCTAACACGCGTGTTTGACAACTGATTGTGTTCTGGACTAGAGTTCTTGTTCCTGATATCATTTCCAGACCATCACACGCAGGCGTGTCGATTTTTCTAGTTTCTGTCACATTTTAGAATATCATCCCTTCTGATAAAATCAACAAATTCACACAAAAATGAATCTGTTTTCCCATCTACTGTTTACAAACTATCGTACTAATTTAAATCTGCTTTATAACATGGAGATGACAAGAGTACTAGAACAATTAATAGGTATTGAATTAAAACTACATCATTCTCTTTGTTTCAGCATAAACATATGTAATGTACTGTTGTTAACTTAAACTAGATACAGTAGGTAGGAAGACTGTTTTAAAGTAGACTAACATTTTTAATTCATGTTTGAATCAAATATCAACATTGATTTGAAACGACGTTTCGGAATTCTTCATGTCAATACATATCTCTCCCAAGATTAAGAAGGATTTTAGTGGGTCTAAACGGCAACCATTTGCGTGATTCGTTGACCATATGCTGTAAAGAAAAAAATCATGTTAATTAAGACTATATGTCTTATCCCTCGAGTTGTCCTTTTTTCTCTCTGTCACTTTTTGGTGTCTCTGATGAAAATACTCGATCAGGATAGTGATATGTATATGAACATATATGCTCTGAGTAGGGAATAAAAACTACCCACCATATGACATCAATAGCAATTTAATTATAGTGTATGCTTATTCGGAGATATGTGGAGAGCTTGTATATTCTCTGACTTCAATATAATTAAATGTGGTTTATTATGAAAACAACACAATAAACACCGACCTCAAGTCTAAATAATATCTATCATTATTGTTTTACAGTTGAGATGGTCCAAAGATAGGACAAGATAAGCGTTCGAATCAGTTGTATAGTATAACTTAAACGTATTATGCCTAGTACCAAAAAAAAAAGCGTAACAGAAATGAACGTGAAAAAAAAATACATCCATGTTTTGTTATACATTTTTGCAGTTAAATGTTTTATATAAGGTTTATTTTCATTTACTAGATAAAAAAACAAAGTATCTGCTTGGTAATGACTGTTATTTTAGACTCTTACTGTAAATTATTTTCTGTATAGATTTTGACTGTTAATTTTGTCACTGTTACTTTTTAAATATTATTAAAATTTGATTGGTAATGTAAATAATTGTAGCTGTTAATTTATAAATAAAATATTACCATAAATTACTTATATTTTTCATATATATAAAATAATCAAAAAAAAAAGTAATCATATCTATAAAAAATTATTCTCATTATTTGATAAATTTTGATAATATAGATTGATTTTTAATAAAATGGATCTGTGATTAATTTTTTATATACATAAAATAGATATTAAAAGAATAAGAAAAAATGATAATTAGTTCCGAAAAGTTATCATAAACACCTGAGAAATTTTATTGCAGCCGTATATATTGAACTTTGTTTGACCCTATAATTGCTTCGTTTTTTTTCTGTTAACGATCTTTAATCCCATCAGGAGAACACAAAGCAATAAAATGTCTCTTTCCTGTATCAAAAGAAGAAGAAGAAAAGGTATTTTTCCAAAAGGCTTATTTTGGACCCTTTTTAAGAATTTCGACTTTTAATACAGTCTCTGAATGCCTCATAAAACCATATGCGGAAGATATTGATATTTGGTTTTGTCTGCCTAAATAAACACACATAAAATTGACCAAAAAATAAATAACACTCGTAAAATTGTTTTATGCCCTCTATCTCTAGTGGACCCGCTTCATTTATTGAGAAGCCTCCATTCATAACTAGTAAGAAATTTCTGAAATGGGAAAAAAGAGGCTCGAATGATTTTGTGAAGGGGATAACGAAGCAACTAGCCTAATTAAGCTTGGCACGTGCCACGTATCACACACATTGCTCAATTTAAAATACATCATACTAACATTTAATTTCGTTAAAATCCCTCGTATAGCTTTTATTTTTTACGACAAAAAATAGTTTTTTTTTGTTTGTCGTAATCACTCGTTTAGCTAATGAGATGAGTATGTACTAATCTATTAAAAAAAAATATACGAACCAATACTTTACTCTTAATTTACTAAACAAGTGATTTCATAGTTCGATTGGTGCAAAAGTAGGTAGGTTATTCTCCTCATACGAAATTGATGTGTTAAATTTTCACGTACAAAATGTCTTTTATAATTAAATATATAGAATAAATAAATCATCATAATTATTGTCAATTAGACAATTAGTTTTAAATAATCAGCTCGTAATTCATATATATTTGATAGAATAGTTTCGGAATTTTGAGCTGAGTAAACCTACAATATTATTGTTAATTAGTAATGTGTTTATATATGAGTCTATGACCAATATTAAATGAAAAAAGAAAAATAATGCTGAAACGAGAGGCGAAGGAACAAACAGCGTCGTTTATTGCAAGTAATTAGTTATTAGAAGATTTTCGGACATAAAAAAATGAAGATTATGATTCGCACATAAGAAAAAAAGATTGTGTAATGTATATGTTGTGTTTTGTCAGTTTGACACAACCCCGTCCTTATTAGGTACGCAAATACGGTCCCATATTCCCATGATTGAACAAATTGATGTCCCTCGAAATATTTCTTGAAGTTTCTCTCTATAGATTTATTTTCTTTATTTGTATTATTACACCAAAATGTACTTATTTGTCTGGATCCAATTTTATTCTAATAGACATTGGTTGATAGTAATTGGTATTCGTACATATATATCTTCATCAAATGAAATCAATACAATTAATCACACTCTTTGATACAAATTTTCATTTTAAATTCAAAATTAAATAAGAATTATTGATACATGGTTCTTTATAAGTTCTAAAGTATAATCGCTTTCTTGAGGTAATTAATAGGTTTTATCCGTCTATGCATCTTGAATTAAACCTCACTAAACGACTAGTCATAGATTTTATACGGAGCTACAGATTTAAGTATTGATATCATATTAAATCCTATAGATTTTTAAATGAAAATCAATTGTTGATGATTGATTGACATGTGTCTGTCATTTATATTAAGTTCTACATAACTTCTTCCGGTGTATGATTTTGACTATCTTCAAGCGAACCAAAAATTCATTTTTTATTTTCACCAATACTTAAAATTAAAAATTTGAAGCATGTGGTTAAGACACTGCATTCCCTTAAGGCTTAACCCTTGATATCTCCAACTAAACTCCAACTAAAATAAGCAAATGCTTAAACTGATTTTCGGTATTTTTAATTTTTATCTTCAAAAACTCTATATGGTCATAATTACGAAACGAATCTCATACCACCAAGTTTTTTTTTTAACACCATACCAACAAGTTAGTACATGAAAGTTATGATGAAGATCTAACTTTGTTGCTAAAACATCATTTTTTTTTTGTATCCAAACGAACTCATATCTGGGTAAAATCGGTTATGTTTTTATAGTTAATTTGGGTCTATAAATTGTTTTGAGACTATGAGGCCACAGCAAAATTAATTATAGAAAGAAACTACTTTTCGAAAATCTTATTTGCATGAAACTTTAATTACATGTTTAGAAAACCAAATTCTGAAAGATAATAAAGCAAGCACTTAAATAATATGTTTTTTTTTTGGTCAAGAAATAATATGTTTATTCTTATCTAAAAATATAGATCCCAATCATTGCATATACATATATGATTGATTAGCATCACATGAGCATGCATATCATGATGATATGCAAATATATGTATGTAAATGCGAATGTATTATGTATATACATATGTTCTTATTTTTTTTTTTTTGCATTAAATATATACATATGTTCTTCTCATGAAAACACTATCATCCGTTGAGTCGGAGATCGGGTAAAAGATAATAAAACAGTAAAACATAGGGGAAAATTTCCTGATCACACTCCTAACAGAAAAAAAGAAAAATTTCCTTACCACATAAATAAAAGATAAAAGATAAATATATGAAAAGCTTGTCTCTCCATGTTCTTCGCAGAGACAAAAATCATAAAATTTACGTACGCGGCTGGGACAAAGTCGTTGGTGTATATACTTCAATAGTCTCTTAATATTTTTTCTAACAATACTGATTTTTTTTTTTTTTTTGAAAACCCCAAAGATATCAAAGCAAACAGTGACTCCAAGTGTGTTGTTTTATACTCATAAATATATTTATATAAAATAGAGCGATTGGGTCCATTTCCTTTATTCAATAGACTTATTGCGTTGTTTTGGTCCCATTCCCTCGCTCTCTTCTAACCCGTACCCAAAATATTAATGCCTATAAATATTTTTGAGTGACTGAGAAAAATAATAGACACCATTTTACCAACCTTTCTTCTTCTTCTCATATCATTTTCTCTCTCATTTGTTCGTCACTTCACTGCCCTGTTTTTTTTCCTCATTTTGAATAGTTCTAAAACTGTGTTTTTCCCGTTTACATAAAATCTCTTTCCTGTTTACATAAAATCTCGGGATCCGAATTATAAAACAAGCAGAATAAGCGACTGTTGAAGTTATTATACGAGTCGTGTAATAAAACAATGGTTGCATCTGCTTCAGAGGGTACGTCAGTGGAGGAATATTACAGCCGCCACTCGGAGATAGTGACTCATCTACCCAACTCGGCGTCTGACTCAGTTATTCACGAGAGCAAAGAAGAGCAAAACGAGAATGCAAAGAAGACAAAACGTGTTAGAGATTCTGGTAAGCACCCGGTTTATCGCGGTGTAAGGATGAGGAATTGGGGAAAATGGGTGTCCGAGATTCGTGAGCCGAGGAAGAAGTCCCGTATCTGGCTCGGAACTTTTCCTACTCCTGAAATGGCGGCGCGTGCTCACGACGTTGCAGCTCTGAGCATTAAAGGGACCTCCGCTATACTAAATTTCCCTGAACTAGCTGACTCATTTCCTCGACCTGCTACGCTAAGCCCTCGAGACATTCAGACAGCAGCTCTCAAAGCAGCACACATGGAACCAACGACTTCGTTTACGTCTTCTTCATCTTCTTCGTCGTCTTCTACTTCTTCACTCGAGTCTCTCGTGTTAGTGATGGACCTCTCGAGGACTGAGTCGGAGGAGCTTGATGAGATCGTGGAGCTGCCAAGTCTCGGAGCGAGTTACGACGTCGACTCGGCTACGGTTGGGAACGAGTTCGTGTTCTCTGACTCAGTGGACTACTGTTTATATCCTCCGCCATGGGGACAGTGGTCGGAAGATAGCTACGGAATCATCCCTAGTTTCAACCACGGCTTGTCCTGGAATCTCTAACCACGTTTTTAATCAGTTTGTTTGTTTTTTGGTATCATTATTAATAACAAGTAATGTATTGTTTAATAACGTGTTTATGAACCCTTTTTTGTGTTAGCTAAGAATGGATTGTTTCCTTTGGTGCGTATGTGAGCTCCATAATGAATACGTGTACAAAACTCTGTTTGTGTTTTTTATTTATATAAATATATCGGTTTGGTTGTCGGAAAAGAAGAGGAAAACAAGTGATTTTTTTGTAAACCATCAAGTAAATAAGCAATAAATAAAAAGTCCACTAACTTTCTGAGCAATAATCAATACAAATCATCAGGAGTTCAAGACTGTTTCGTGTTTTTTTTCTTTTGACAGAAAAAGCAAGAAAATTAGCTTTCCCTATTAATTGTAAATTAGAGTCTCACTATCATTGATTTTTGTTTGGTCGAACCGAATGGAGAATGTGCTAGGGTAAAACAAGAAAAACAGCAAGCGAGATCAACTTGTCCAAGCTGACGCAAACATTACACACATATATATATATATATATATATATATGTATATATCCATGCAATATATTAGTCTACAATATATTATCATCATCTCATTCTCATGATTACTTCCAAAATCATCCAATATTTTACTACGCAATTATTTAGGCTTGTCCATTCTGGATATTAATCGGAACGAAGATTAACAGGTAAGGATTGGAAACAATAATAAAATTCAATATTTCTAATATTTTGATACAGTATTCAGAATTACATACAATATATAATTTAGATAACTGAATGAATTTGGAAGTTCGGATAGCTAAATTATTATTTATATTTTTAAGGAAAAAATCAACTTTGAGATGGATATTTGATTAAAGGTATACTTTAAATAAAAAATTGGATAGGTTTTAAAAAATTATACAGACAGATTAGATAACAAAAAGAAATAATCCACTCAATTCTTCTAACTATATATTTAGTATAGTGTATATATTCTTTTAAATAGATGGTCATAATAAAATCAAAATAAATCTTATCCAACATATAATAGTATATCAAATATAGTATAAATATAAAATTATAAAGTTACACAAAATCTGTTAAAGCTTTAGAATTATGTGAATTTTTTTTCAAAAATGTGTGAAAGTTTCTCAATTTTCCAAATTAAAACATGTGAACATTTCTATTTTATTTTCGGAACTTCTGTCAAAACAAGATCAAAGTGAGAATGCTTTTTTTTAAGAAGATTTTACGAATGCTATTGGAGCAGTTTACAAACCAAAAGGAGATTGTTGATCCCTAAAGGTAGTTATATAAGCTTAATTAATATCCTGAATCTATATGGCAGAAATAGAATGATCCTAATATGAGGAGGATAAACAATGTCTAGTCCTGTCACATGTTTGTCTTTTCAATTTCCAAGATCTGTGATGATTTTTAAACTATTCGTTCTAAGGTGGATAGCCATGAATTTTTTTAACAAAAAAGTGGAATGGATA
>KE155953.1:99831-110742 GCA_000411075.1 Sisymbrium irio
CTGGATTAACTACCTCTCTAATCAATGTAAAACGTATCTGATAATTTGCAAACCCCAGAAGTAAAATGTATCTAATAGTTTGCAAACTCCAAAAGTTTGTGTAGGGTTGAAGCTAATATTTCTTTGTTATAATAACTTTGTTGATTATTCGACTATATTATTACTATATTAAAGCTTTATATGCTTCCTAGGTGGTAGATAAAGACTAATGTTATATGTAACAAATACAATAATGATGTTATTGACAACCATTTAAAACATCTGAAAGATTTTGGATTTAACCAAAGACTTTCTTACGAGAGTGTGGGACATGGATCAATGATCCACATTATATCTGCTAATTACATATATGCCTTTTTAGTCAAAAATCAGAAGTATTTTTACATTGCCTTTTATATTTTTCTTTGGTAAATATTATTTAACGGATTATATCATAGTTTACATCCACATTCTTCTATTAGTGAATGTATACACGATCATAACAAAAAAGCATGCACTAGCCGACAAAAGATAATAAAGTACAAACCATATATTTCTTTCTTGTCGTAAAGTACAAACTATATAAACTATAAACTTTAGTAACTCTCATCTTACAAATATGCATGAAAACCTCTGATACATCGAATACATTTTTAGACATTCAAATTTATTCGGAAAATTAAAGAATTAAAATGCAACATCTGAGCATGCATATGCAAAAAATATGTGACTAATGTCCAAAATAAAAAAGTAGGTCAATCTCGAAACAACATATAGACAAAACCAATAATATGAACTAATAGCATTGACGTTCTATTCTAACGGAACCGAGCTTTAAAGATTGAATCCATGCTCTGAAAATTAAAACCATGTCTCTTAACACTATAATAACTTCCCACCAATGCTACGAGTCGTGGCCAGTCTTTGTTTTTGCTACGTAAAAATCATGATAACGAAATTTTGATTTACAACAAGCAAATCAAGACGTGTACTTACTTGGAAAAAAGATTTTAAAAAAAAAACAAGAAAGCACTTGGAGTCGTGGCCAGTTGATGACCTGTAGTTTGACTCAGTTTCGACCGAGTACGTACGATCTCATTAATTTCGATCTCGGGATTTGATTCGAGAGAGAAGAAACACGACTCATATAAGCAACTCGATCTATGTTTGTACTTTCAAAACCTCACTAAATATCATATTAAGTCAAGACCACCTTCTAATTTGACTTAACTAGAACTAGACGACTTAAATAAGTCAGGAGTTAAGCAAACCAGTGCAAAAATAATTGCTCGATTGAAGGTCATAGTATCTTTAAAAGAATACCACACCGATGTTTCAGAAAAAAAAAAGAGAATCAAACGATTTAATTTTTAGCTTTACAGTTTTCAAGTACTCGAATCAACTACACTCATACTCCTATAAACCCTGATTTTAAAGTTTGAATCTACGACATACATATTCTCCGACATTTTTACAATGTAAAATCTAAATTCCAGAATCCAAACGTAAAAGCTGGTCATCGATAGTTGGTCTTTTAAAAAAATGTTTTTAAAATGTTAAAAGAGGTTCCCCCGACAGACGGATTTACCGATTGTCTGAACATATATTAAATGCGTATAATAACATTGTTATATATCTTTGTCACCTAAACTATACAAAAGTACAGAGTTCAAACTAACGGTTAAAGATCAACTAGATCAACGGATATGTGCTATTTTGAGTTTTAGTAGGTTTAATTAGGTATTATAATTGCGGTTTAGTTGAGATTATGTGTTATTGTTGAGTTATAGTGAATTTTGGGTTGATACACTTTAATTAAGTAGATTTGATTTCAGTTTTCTTACTTTGGTTTATCATTTGATTTATTTTAGTTTGTGTTAATTTGATCGGTTTTATTTAATCCACAGAGCCCTACCTATTCCCCACTAACTATATTGTATATGTCTTTTTATTTGTTTATGAATAGATTATTTTTTCATGAGGTTTTATTAACCGACATTAATCCACGCAAATCTAGATTGGATCCGACATAACTTTCTTGCATATCTTTTGTGAGGTGTTGAATTTCTTAATTCAAAATTTATCTGTCTAATGATGATACTATGCATAACTCCAAAAACGGAAAAGGAATCATTGACTCCTTTATAACTTTTTAGATTTCCACCAAAATCGTCAAAAAAGAAATGCTGAAATTGTAATATCAGAACCACTTGTAATTCTCCACTATAGTGCTTTCTTCTAAATATCTAAGGATCAAGTAAGTCGGCAGATTAATCAAGTTCAGTCGACTAATTTTGTTGACGGTGACCATGTCTCCAGTATGCACGTATCATTAATTAGAATACATATTAAATACATGCTTTAAGCCTTTAACAGTTGCAGATAAGTTGGCATATTAGTTTATGAACTTGTAAATTACAACCATAAGCGGCAATAAAATTTGCGTTTATATATGGCAAATCAGTAAATGTTTGATTGAGAATGTCGTAAGAAATTTGTCATGAAAATGCAACTAAAAAGTCATTGTACAAAATAATCACAACCTGTCTTTTTTCTTTTAACATCACAACCTACCTAAAAGCATAGGAACATGTATTTAGAAATCACTTTTACTTTATAATATAATAAACCCNCATATTACTAATTATGGATATATACACTATATATGTACAGCTACACAAAAAGAAGAGGACACTGAGAACAACAAAGACCCATGACAATGATCAGGTGCAATTGAATAACCTCGAATACTTTCATATATATTTAAAGCATCAATTGCAAGACAAATTCTTTGTGGAAATTTTTTTCTTTGCCCCTTGCCATTTCAAGAATGCTTTAAATTATTGTTTTGTACAAAATATTGGGTTAGTGCTACTTGATTTAGTAACGTTAAGTATTATTATATGCAAAACCCAATGTCAAAAAGTGCTAGCCAATAGCGTAGTATCGGACTTGTGATGCCTAACCGGTTATAAATACATAATAGTTGGTAGACAATCAGATTAGTGTTAGGAATGTCAAAAAGGACAAACTCAAAAAATATTAGTGTTAGGAAAGATACATTTAAGATGGAGAAAATCACCATAAATACATGAAAACTGCCGTTAGAAACAAAAATACTTGAAAAGTTACACTATATACTATATGAATATTTATAATTTATTTTCAATAAAATGCTATCTATCTAATTCTAATACAAATTAGTCAAAATATACAAAATTAGTAATTGAAGCTTCACGCAGACTTTATCACATTCTTCTCTTAATTAGTTTAAAGAATGATTTAACCAATAAATAATTTGTATGTATATAATTAGAATATGTGTATGTAGAATATAATGCTTTTAAAGTACTAAAAGCTAAGTACACATATAATTTAAACTCCCATCTTTATTAATCAATCAAGTTCTTGATTAAAACTAGATCCTTAACAGCTACTAATAAGGAAATCTAAAATGTTATAAAGGTTTTCAATGAGACAAATATATATAACGATCAAGGTGCCTTACTACCTTATGGCCCAATTTAGAACTTATATAAAAGCCCTAGATCTAACCATGATCAAATTGGAAAACAGGTACCATTACCTTACATAGCACAAAAATAATCCTTCAATGTATTAAATATTTGTGTCCACGTTAATTTGAATGTGTGCGTAACTGCTTTATTCATCCTTTACGACTTACGTGGTTCAATGTTGAATGGAAATCCACTAACTAGGAATTTAGAATACACATAAATGTGATGATTTTTTTTAACGTCTATTAGAATCAGATAAGTATAAATGATTAATCCATTAATTAGTATATAGCTTAGCTAATTAAGTTTGCATTAATAGTGTGGTATCATCACATCACACTACTCAATATAATCCAACACTAATCTTTTTAAAAAATTATGTACCTAATTTGTTCTATTAAAACATGATTTTTTTTTTCTGTAATGTATGATTTATAAAAAAAAATGCTATTGAATTTCTTTAAAATGCTATAATTCTATCAAAATAATTTAGATTAAAGATATAAATAAAAATAAAAAACGTGAAATAAACTATTTTTTTAATATTTTGAGTGGGTTAAAATCAAACAAACTATATAATATATCTTTATTAAAATTAAAATTGTAACTAACTGAAGTTTTTACATTTATAATATATTTTATCCTGAAAACTAATAAATATAAACAGATAAAAATGGCTTCTAAAAAATAACAAAAAAGAAGAAAATTAGATTTTCACAAAGAGGGTAAAGAAAGATAAGAAGACTAAAGGAATAAATAGAATGAGGATGGGTTATTTATTTAATCTTAATCTTTTTTAGTTATATCACATATTTTTCCTTTAAAATTTCAAAATAAATTAAAATTCAAAAGAAACTTTTAATTTCAATCAAATTAACATTTTGTAAAAAAAAATCCAATTTTAAAAGCGTGGATGAGTATCTATTGTTCTGTTAACTAAATTCTCTTTATAACATAAATATTTAATGAATTCCATATAGTAATTCTTGCTAGATTATAAGTTAACTCATGGTATCAAAATTTCCCTTTACAGAAGTAATGCATTATTATTATGTACTATTCTAAAATAAGGGAATATATTAGTAATTGCAACTTATGTCAAAAATAACTTGAAAATTAAAATTTATATCTGGTTTAACTTTTTATCATATTATCTCTGTCTTCTCTTCCTTTCTATTTTTCTAACTTTGAAGTCAACCATTGTAATAAATTAAAATCACCCAAATAATTTGAGAAATACATAATCAAGATTATATATGTCACTATAAAAAGAATGGGTAAATATTTACACTTTATAGTTTATATCATCAATCATGTTTAATTTATTTAGTTAATTTCAAACTTTTGTATACATTTTTTAAGTTACTTTGAGACTAAATCTCGATAAACTAATAAAATATATATAAAGGCGTATATTATTCCTCTTTGAACGTTCACATCCTACTTGGAATTCAATATATATTTCTGTTTTGCTTTTACATACAATAATAGTGAGTTGGCAATGAAATGATTAGATTGACATTATTTATTGGAAGATTTAATATGAAATGACATTGCAGTGGTTGTTGGATGAATTTCTCTTGTCATGCATTGGTTGTTGAATGATGTGATACTACGTACAGGGACAACAGTTTATGAAAAATGGGAAGTAAAATAAAATAAATATTTTGAACTGATTAATATAGATAAGTATTTTCTTGGGGAATTCGTGGAGGATAGAGAAGAGAAGGCATTATCTTTTCTGGAAAACTCTAAAAAAAAACCTCTTTTGAGTTTTGATTTTGTTAAAAGCATATTCTTTTTAAAAGTTCTTAATTTTAGTTATACAAGGTTCGAAAGGAATTTCAAAATATTTAATAACTATTTAAATGATTTTGGACCATTTTTCAGTGTTTAAGAATCTTTTTTTTTAAATAATATTTTTGAAACATTTAATAATTTATATTTTTGAGTGGTGACCCAAAAAAACTTATATTTTTGAGTTATGAAACATAGTAAATGACAGATTTTTTTGAGTGGTGACCCAAAAAAAAGTTTTATTTTTGAGTTATGAAACAAATGATAGATTAATTTAATTTTACACTCTCTTAAATATATGCGTTATGCGTTGTTAATTATGTACGAGTTAAACTTATAATTATGTATTTATATTATTTAAAAGAAAGCAACTAATTTAAAGCAGACATGTTTAATTTTTGTTAAATTAAATTTAAAGCAACTAATTTCAAGTATTAGATATATTAAAAACAAATATTATAACAAAACTAAGTAAAAAGACATGCTCAAAAATATAGTTATAGACAATCTATGATGAAACAAAACATATTTATAATTATATTTATGATGTACATATTAAATATATATATCAATTTCAGTTGGTTGATGATAAAAATATCATTTATGAAATATTTTAAAACAATATGTAACATATGTATATCTATTAAATTAATATAACCTATTTTAAATTATTTTTTTAGCAAAAACATTTTTTCTATTTTATTTTCTAAAATTTAGATCATATCGAAAATAAAAAATATTATTAAATTATTTAATAAAATATATCTTAAATTTGAAATATACTATATATTAAACGTTTATTTTGCTAATTTATCATTCTCTCATTGTTTAAGATTTTTTTGTTTTATTCATTATTTATATTGCTAAATATTCTTAAATTTTCCTAAAAATATAAATATGAATATTTACTAATCTAAACATCTTCTATTTATTTAATTAAATCAAAAATAATATATTATATAAAATTAAAGTAACCATAAATTTTTTTAATTAATAAAATTGAAGATTAGTTTTAAATTTTTAAATTTTGTATTTTTTTAAGAAAGAAAAATAGAAATAAAAATTGTATATTATTTTATTAAAAAATATGGTATATGTGTTTTTATATTATATTACTAACAATATTATATATGAGTTTAATTACGTATGACAAACCCAAAATTAAATAAGTAAAAAAATAAATATAAACTAAAGTTATAGTTCATCGATTAAAATACAAAAATATATAAACTTTATGTTAGAATAAAGAAGAAATCAAAATTTTATTGATATTAAAAATTTACGAGATTATATATTCATCAATATTAAAAATATTAAAATTAAATATAATTATAAAAATTTTCTAACTTCCTTTTTCAATAATAGACATAAAAAAAACATAAAACTAAATAGTTTGTATAAAAGATGAATTAATTGCTTAATAAATTATTTCATACGTAAATTTATAAAATATAATTAAAACATAATTCAATTAATTTTATTTATAATTTATATCAAATTTATGGTAATTAGATAAAAATATAAATTTTATTACACAAATAATTTATAAATTAATTAGTGCCGGTGTAATGCACATAATTCTCTTTTAATTTTTCTAAAACTACATGGTTTTTAATTTTACGTTAATTTTCAGATTTTCCAAAATGTAAATTAGTTTTTAAAATATATAATAAATTTAAAATAGTAAACCAAGTTTCCTAAAGTAAACAGCTCCAGATGGACTTGGTTAAGAAAAGCCTAACCAAAAATTGTATGATGACTAATTTGGAACCAAACTGAAAGATAAAACTAGATTAAAAATTGCTAACCGATCTAGAATTGTTGTCGTGTTGGATTTCTGTCTCAAGAAAGCTCTTAACAGTTCAAAATTATGATCGAGGACCAAAGTGAAACAGAAGATTTTCATTCTGATTTCCGTCTTTGAGATCAAAGACCGGCAAAAGAGAGTTTCAGTTCAAGTAAAAGGTATTATTAGGCTATTAGGACAACAACAGGTGGATATTATCAGTGTTTAGGGGCTGAAAATTGACCATAATCTTTCATAATCTCCTGAATTCTTCTCTGCAACACCTTGTCCTTAACTCTGCTAATCATGTCTTCATAAAAAGCTTGAAGCCTCATAAGCTGACTCTTATCTGCATTTTCCAGCATCTCTCCCCACTCTTTTCCCATATCGAAATACCCAGAAACCCGTAAAGAATACGGGATATCTTCCTCTTCATTGAAAGGTTTTCCAAATATGGATCCATGAAGTATGCTTGCGTATCTTTCCATCACCATTAGCTTTGATTCTAGCCGTTTAATCTCCTCCGTTGATGAGCTTTTGTCAGCATCAGGTTCAGGTCTTTCTTCATCGTCCCGTTTCAGCTCCATCGGCCAGAAGACGAGGGTAGGAACATAACAGTCCATAACGTTCCCGGTCCCAAGCACTCCGTTTCTTCCTCTCCCCCAAGACCACAGCTTGTAACCACCATTTGCCACAAGAACAGTATGTGCAGCTCCGCAAGAAACTTGAACCGGGTCACGAAATCTTGACGCACCTGAAATCTTTCTTGGTACACTGTCGTCTCCTGCTTCCACGTCTGCGAAATTCACATCGGGGCATAACCCTAATCCCCTTTCCATTCCCCACGACCATACGTATCCCTCAGATGACACGACGCTAGTGTGGAACAACCCACAGTCTAGAGAAACTAAATAAGCGTGTTCTGGGAGAACTGAGACTGGCTCTGGAATCGGTGAGCTCTTGGTACTTCCATGCCCAAGCTGACCATTTTCTCCAAAGCCGAATGTCCAGCAAATGCTTGGTCCTTTTGGTGTCTCCTTCCTGTAAGTGAGAAGAGCTGTGTGATGAGCACCGCACGCTATATCATAGACTGTAAGACCAGAGCTCTGGTTAAATGTCTCCACAATCTGAGGCCTTGCACGGCTCTCTCTGTCCCCAAGCCCTAACTGGCCATGGTGATTATTACCCCAAGAATACAACACAGAATCCTCATAACTAATCTCATTTTGGATCTCCTTGGGACCAACAAGGGCAACAACGTGTTCATCCCCACATGCTACCTTCAAAACAGTCCGGCCATTGAAGTCGGGTATAGGAAATGGAACCGGGATGCTTGTGAAAGACAAACGAGGCTCCGCTCCGCTGTCTAGAGGTGGAACATTGCCCCACATCCAAAGAACTCCGACATTATCAATGGCAAGCGACGTCATGGATCCAGCCTTGACAGCACAAACCTACAAAGCGTAATGGAAAACCGATTTGCTTCAGGCTATTGACTTATATATAAACCAACACTAAGGAAGCGTTTCCAGGATCATACCTTTAAATCTGATCTAGCTTCTCTACCAGAATCATTAAGAGAAGAAGCAGATCCTTCTTGTTCAAAAAAGTTATTGATCAAGCGTGGTGTGAAGTAGTTCTCCCCATCAAAACCAAGTTGGCCATCCATTTACCAGTCAAGGATCTATAAAGAGAACTGAGAAGAGAGCATAACCAAATAAAAAAAAGACAAGACATTGAGATAAAAGGATACAAATGTTATAACCCCAACACCAAACAGAGCCATCATCTGCCACAAGCTTACAAGGCAACAATGGTCAATACATGAACAACAAGCTTATGTTGGCACTTGAAGACATATGAAGAGAGGAAACCACCTGCGACAGCGAGACTGTGATAAGCACCAGCAGCGATACCAACGATTCGAGTCGATTGATCTGGGAATTCGAACTGGACACGAGCTGGAACAAGCTCGTCTGATTCCATACCCGTGCCAAGACGGCCGAACATTCCTCTTCCCCATGAGTAAACACATCCACCGCCTCCAAAGAGAGATTAAAAAAAAGGAAGCTCAGCTCAAAGAAAGAATCATCTCTCCATCATCTGCTTTCGAATTACTTTTGTTTTTGTTTTACCAGTCAGAGCGATTGTATGCGCTTCACCGGCGGCGAGAGAGATTATTTTCCGGGATAAATCTTCGGAAATCGGTAACGTCGGCGCTTTGTCCTCCATTGTGGCTCTGGTGGAACGGATAAGATTTCGTGAGGGGGTCAGTCGCAGTCTCAGTGCTTGCGTTGTTGCCTTTTGTGAGTCTGTCTACTTATTTCGGCCCATTAGCATCATATGGCCCGTTAAGTTGAACTCGGCCCGTACGTCGATGAGTTTTTTATAACAAAAATAAAGAGAGACTGAAAAACGATTCTGAAAAAGAGAATTTTATAAACCTATTAAAAGCTCATATATCGTTTTCTGAATGATTTAGTTAACTTTTTCCTACAAATTAAGATTTATAACTAAATAATATTTATATGTTATTATCAAGCAAGAAAAATAAGCATCTTTCACCAATAAAGATGCTCCTCACTTCTTTCCGTCCAATTTGTATTTTATATAAGAATATTCCCACGCAAAAGTTTGTCACAGTTAACTGAGTAGATAGGCATATATTAATACCAAGAGTCGTAGAAAAAGGGCCGAGGGAAAAAACCACATACAAACCAAAATGGATCAAGAAGCTCTTCTCGCCGGAAAAGCTACGTACCAGCACCAGGAAAAACGCAGTGTTTCGACCATTTCGATTATTCTTGGTATAATTCTCGTATGCATTTTTATATATTTACGTATAAATATATATTTTTATATATATGTGCATGTATATACACTGATACGCAGATATATATAGAGGAGGAGGTTTTATATGGATATATATAAAAATATTTGTTAAACGTTTTTGGATAGCAAGTCAGGCGTTGGAGAAACTTGCATATTACGGATTGGTACCGAACATGATTCTTTACTTGACGGCGGAGTACGGAATGGGAACGACGGAAGCAGCCAACATCCTCTTCCTCTGGTCTGCCGCCACCAGCTTCTTTCCTCTTGTCGGTGCTTTTATCGCTGATTCTTACACGGGTCGTTTTCCTCTTATCGGATTTGGATCTTTCACCAGCCTGCTGGTACATATCTTTGAAATTATGAAAACCTCAAGAAATTGATTCAATTCGTTTTCTTTTCTCTCTTTTGTATTTGTTCCTTTTTGTAAGTGCTTTTCCCCCGACAGTTTTCCTTCACCATTAAAAAAAGAAGAAGACCGAACTAATGATATCAGTTAACGTTTTAGTATCTAACTTCCATTTTTGTTTTCAAAGACGTAGATCCTGTTTTAAAAACCTCGTTTTCTAATAGCTTAATAAAATCACGTAGTTACTCTACAATGACAGGTATATTTAATAAAAATGGATCTTGACATCTTGTCTTATTTTACCACCTTATTTTGTTTCAAAAGCTTTGTCCTAGCTTTTTCATTTACAAACAATAAATAATTATCCTAATGATGTAATTATCGCATACATAATATATTACGAATGATGATTGCATAGTTTTCCATGATGGAGTATTATGTAAGTACTTCTAATTGATCCATTTATTAATGTTTACTCACTTTTCCTATTGCAAAACAGGGAATGCTTTTATTATGGCTGGCAACAATAATCCGACCAGAATACGACAAATCAATACACGTGTCCGAACCAACCACACCATTCCAACTTCTTCTCCTATATTCATTTTTCACCCTCACATCCATCGGTGCCGGCGGCGTCAGGTCCTCCA
>KE155953.1:122676-159986 GCA_000411075.1 Sisymbrium irio
GAAACGTTAAACTTGTATTGTAAGTTATTTAAATTATTTTTACCATTTAATTTTCATTTTTTGTTTTATATATTAAATTTTATTTTAATAATTAATTTTAATATTTTATTACTATTCACTTTTCTTTTTTGAAAAAAAAAAATGATATGAATTTTTTTTAAGATTGTGTTATATCTAAAAAAGAAATATATTTTTATACCTAAATTTTAAAAGATATTAAAAGATTTTGTGAATAAATTAGGTAATAATTAAATTGACTCTTCTACCATTAATGAAATTTTAAAATGTTTAGTAATTTCAATGACATTTCATATAATATTCTACATAACTAAATGTTAGTTTTTAAGGAATGCTTCTATTTTAATAGTATAGATCACCAACGTTAAAGACTTGTAATCATAACCGTCCCTCAAATTCTTAATATATTAGTCTTGAAGTTATATAATACATATATATATATATGTATCTCTAGTATAATATATCGGTTGTCACGTTATTGGCGTAAATTAATTTCGATGATGTAAACTAAAATTGTTTAACATCGATTTTATTCAACTTTATGTGAAACATTTTTTTATCGAAATGATGTTAAATAACGCAATTAGTATCAAACTATTTAATTATATAAGCATCAATCAGTTATATAAAAAAACACTGCAAAATCATTTCTTTTTGTACTGTTTTGTCAGATCAACTCTTTTGTCAATTTCCACCTTATTTACCTATCGTTTTCCATTTATTACACTAACATCCATATAATATATATGGTTGTATAGTTCAAAATATAAACCTACAATCTTTTCCATAATTTAGGTCTTGATTCAGATCTTTAGATTATGGGAATTTTTTATTCTCAGCCTCTATAGGATAAATCACTGGTGAAGGAAAAGAGCTAATCATACTATAAATTAAGATTTCTTCACACAAACTTCCAAAACCTGCTAGTTTATCAAAATACTTATGGAAAAACATATACGTGTTGACAGCAAATATATAATATCTGGCAATATTATTTTTCCTTCAAAGCAATGTTGTCCATCTCGAAACGCATGTCTCTAAATACGTATTAAGTACCATAAACTCAAAAGAACTTCACAGATCCACATAATCTCTACGCATAATCATGCGTTTTTCTCAGACACAATCTCTATCAATTATATGTTTCCTCGTAACTATATGGAGCGTCCGTTCCGTACCACCACAACCACCGGTCCGATGCGACCAAACCGGCTGCACCGTCTCGAACGCGTACGGGGTGTGGCCTGACCGGGGAAACTGCAAGGCTGCTAAAATCACATACCCAACGACGGAGGAGGAGCTTCGCAAAGCCGTGGCTTACGCGTCTGAGCACAATCTCAAGGTCAAAACGGTCACGAAATTCTCTCACACCATACCGAAACTCGCTTGTCCTTCCGGTTCAGACGCAATGCTAATCAGCACGTCAAAATACAACTCGGCTATCGAAATCGAACCGGATCGGTTAATGGTCACGGCTGATTCGGGAGTCTCGTTGAGAGAGCTGATCGACAAAGTGGAAGGAGCTGGGTTTAGCATCGGAACGTCACCGTATTGGGAAGGAGTGAGTATCGGTGGTTTGATTAGTACTGGGTCCCACGGAAGCTCGTGGTCGGGACGAGGTGGTTCGGTTCACGACCATGTTGTCGGAGTTAGCCTTGTGGTTCCTGCGAACTCATCGGAAGGTTACGCCAAGGTTATTAGACTCGAAGAAGGGAGAGACGATAAGCTTCTTAACGCCGTTAAAGTGTCATTGGGTGTTTTAGGAGTCATCTCAAAGGTATAACTTAACGCCGTTAAACTGTTCTTATTATTTTTTTCTTTCTTTCTTACTTTTTTTGGGTGCGAAACTCATTTTGTAGGTAAAGCTTTCGATTGAGAAAGCATTCAAGAGAAGTATGACGTATAACTTCACATCCGACGTGGCTCTTGAAGACATTTTCATGGAGCATGGGAAGAAATTCGAATTTGGAGACATAACATGGTATCCTTCTAGAAAAACTGCGGTTTACCGTTACGATTTCCGAACACCAGTCAATGTCTCCGGTAACGGAGTCAACGACTTCATTGGTTTTCAGTCAAATCCTATCTTGATCTCGAAAGGGGTACGAGCATTAGGTTAGTTACCTAACTAACCATCATTTTTCTTTACGTAGACAGCATTACCATACCCAGCTTAGTCCGGTTTAGATGTTCACAGTCTAAAAATGGTTGCAGAGAAGGCACTTGAATCTAGTAAAAGCGAGACTGGGAAATGTAAGACGGCGGATACTACGTTGGCCTACAAGAAATTAATCGGGAACGGTCTAAAGAACAATGGTTTAATCTTTACCGGATATCCCGTTATCGGGAGCCAAGGCAAGATCCAAACTTCTGGTTCTTGCCTTTACTCATCTTCACTTAGAATTGATGTCTCTTGCTCATGGGACCCGAGATATAACGGCCTTTCATTCTATGAAACGACTGCGATATTCCCGGTTTCAAGGTTTAGAGACTTTCTCCTTGACGTAAAGAAACTACGAGACTCCAAACCCGAAAGACTTTGCGGGATCGATATCTACAACGGTGTCCTCTTACGTTTCATCAAGAGCTCTAAGGCTTATCTCGGCCAGACAGAGGATTCCGTGGTCATTGACTTTAATTATTACCGAGCAGACGATGCGTTGACCCCGAGATGGAACCAAGATGTGATGGAGGAGATGGAGCAGATGGCGTTTTTCAAACACGGGGCAAAGCCTCACTGGGGGAAGAATAGGAAAGTGGGTTTCTTTGGCGTGAAGCAAAAGTATGGCCCTAACTTTGATAAATTCTTGGAAGTGAAGAACAAGTTAGATCCTAACAAGATGTTCTCGAGTGAATGGTCAGATGAGATTCTGTTTGGGCGAGAAAGTTCCAAGTATGACGGTTGTGCCCTTGAAGGGAATTGCGTGTGTTCAGAAGACCGACATTGTAGCCCTTCCAAAGGTTACTTCTGTAGGCAAGGCCTTGTTTATACACAAGCTAGGGTTTGCAGATTCTCTTCGGCTCAAGTTTTAATGGGGTGACCCAAAATTTTATGTTTTCAATTATGTCATCCGTGAAAGTAGAAAATTTATTTCATCCTGACGAAAAGATAACAAGAATAAAAGATACATTTTTCATCATGAATGTATTATTAAAAATAAATGTGATATATATCGATCGCGCATCCATATTTTTTTTTGGTTATATGTTATTGAATCTGTTATGTACATATATAATCCGTATTTAAATTTTTCAAAACATTTACCTTAACTGTGAATTATTACCCGTTTTTAATCAAAGATCCTTTGACTGAATGAAGAAAATAAATTTATTCAACGTCCTTTTTTCGTTATGCATGGGACCCCACGCCTATTATCGATGATCAGTGGACTCTGTGCGATAGAATAGGAAACTCTTCGCCCTTGTATAGAAAAGGAGTTATTTCGACCAAAAAAAAAAAAAGGAGTTATAATAGGGAATCCCATCTCAATATATATAGAATAACAATTAATTTGTTGTTATCTATGTTACTACAATCTTCTTACCATCACCGCTCACGAATTAGCTTTTGTGATCCACATCCACCAATGAGTTTTCTTAGGGTACCCTACACAAACAACTATGGATATATCAATGCTTAAATTTAGAACTTCGTGTGCATTTAATGAAACCGTATCTTGTTATCCGCCCTCCTACGTACCTTTATCATCATCCATCCAAGCAATCGAATCAATTAACCTAATTTATTTCCAATGCAATATGGAAATTAAAACTTCTTCGAGTAACAATACATATTTTCGATGTTTTACCAGCATTTTATAATTTCTAGGGTCTATAAATTTGGCATGTTTTTTTGCTCCCGCTTTATGTTACCATCCGTTTTTTTTTCTATTGACAACTATTAATTTTTTTTGGGATAAAATTTGGAAATTTTGGATTTTAGGTTTAGCTCATAAAACTGCCCAATATACAATGTGCAACTGCATGTTTAACGCATAAATCCCTAATAGGAATCAACTAGAGATTTTGAATACACTTCAGAACCATTATAATGGTAGTTAACTGGAATCAACTAGAGATTTGAATTAGATCGCCTCCTACTGGTAGTTAATTGAATTTTCTTTTTCTTTTTTTGCAAAAACAAAAAAAGAAACTTGAAAATGTAAAAACGAAAACAAAAAGAACTTGAGTTCGGACTTTAATTAGATCGCATACTCTTCTGTTGAGTTTTTTTTTTCAGTGAAATGAAAACTCAGTTAAGAGGTTTTTTTTTAGGTTTTGCTGTCAGTTTAGAAAGCTGACAATGTAAAAAGACAAGTTCACGCCGGCTCTAACGGTAACATTTTGTTCGACCCAAAAAGATTAATTCAGCGGTATAAATAAATAGACCAGAATAAAAGGTATTCCCAAACGAAAAACAAAGCCTATCAAGGGGTAGGACAGTAATTTGAGGTCTATGCACGCTAAATGTTTACCAAACATAAGAAAAGGGATAAAAGATGTGAAACAACATAAATCCAAGAACAGGAGGAACTGGGACGATTCACTTCACTGTTCTCTGTCTGACTTATTCTTGATTTCAACAGGACTGGCGTCTCTTTGTATCTCTCTTCCTCTCAGTACCTGTTTCACATTAAGTTAGGAAAGCATCTGTTTTGTTAGAACTGGAGACAAAGATTCTGAGAAAGAACTCTGTTCTACTAACTAAACTTGAAATAAAACTCGGTTCGGTTCTAACTAATAGAGCTGCATAAGAAACACTAAGTAAGGTGAAGATAGTATCCGTTTCCAGCAATAACTAAGTTTTAAAGGGAGTTTCATTAAGTCGTTGATTTCAAGATCGATGAACCAAGCAAGTTAGAATCAACGAATACATAATATATATAGTCGTAGCATATTACCTGCACAAATCTCTTCAGGCATTTTCTGTAACTGGACCAACTGGCTCCTTAGTTTGCTTCGATGCCCCCGCTTTTTTCTTGTAGGGTGCGCGTTTTCGGACCTTAAGCTTGTCACCCGTTATCATGTATTCACTGTCAGGATGAGCAATGGCGAAATCTGCCGGGTTACTGTTCACAACGCACTTAAAGGATCCAGAACTGTCCCTCGGAGGCCACGCAGAGGCCTCACTGCAGCTCTCTGCTTTTCGCTTTTGTTTCATTTCTTTATTTGTTACGTGAGATTTCAAAGGGCGCCTCATGGAATTAGATGCCCCGAGAAGCTGGAACCTCCCTTGCTCGTTGCTGCTAGGAAACACCGGCGTTTCATGACTACTGTAAGCCGACGCAATAGCGTCTTTTCTCTTGGCGTTTTCCGCTTGATGATGACTCCATGGAGATTGTGCATTTTGAAATGAAAATGAAGACGTACCAAAGGGTGGACCGATAGGGAAACTCTTGCGCGAACTCTCGGGTGCGATTCCATTGCTGTAAAGATCAAAAGGTAGCTGCTTGGTTGAGTAGGCTGTCTTACTAGAGTCCCCCGTTTGAAGCTCTATACGTTCCTTGGACTGGTTAACCGGCGGAAAATGTCTTCTAGTGAATTTAGTGTTCCCGTGGTGCTCAGCGGGAGCGTTTGATCTCACCCGAGGATCCATAAGGCTGAGTAGCTTCATTGCCGTAGAGCTGTCACTAGAATAGGCGTCCATTGATCTGATACCATTAACTCCCGCACCATGTTTGTAGCCAAATGAGAATTCTGAATTAGGTCCACAGTTTTGGTTCCCGTTGGCGCCACCAAAGTTGACGTTCCATGTATTTTCATTGCTTGGTGCTTGTGAATGCATACGGAGCCTCGTTGACTGATCTATGTTGAAAGGAACTGGATGAGGATGACACTGTGGTGGTATCATGGACGATGCCCAAATTGGACGAGAAGGTGGTTCTCTGTATTGATTCGGAACACTCTGGCACGTATTACACGGACGTAATACCCCATATGAGGACGAAGATGGGAGCTGGTTAGCCATAGGTGGCACATTCCTAATCCACTGACAGTTTTGACCAGAAAACCGGATTGAGCTAGCTCGATTTTCTTGGGTAGGAGGGAACATCCCAAACGGAGAAGGCATATAAGGCTGACTGATTGGGAAAAAGTCAAGAGACTTCTTCTGTTTCCCAATCGGGAAACGGTCTTCTTTCCTTGCTGCATTGGTATCACTAGGTTTCGGTGGTCTTGATGTGTTGTTGTCCTCCAGCGAGGTCCCGTTATCATAGGTTTCATTGAGATCAATCAGTAGAGCATTCTTGGATTTGTGTGGCGTTTCTTGTGGTGGCTGTTTGTTGCTAGCGTCCTTTTCTTTGTTGGGGGGACTTGTTTCTTGTAGTATTTCGGCCAGGATCTCGGCTATCTCTATATCGTCGTTTTGCTCTTCAGGCGTGTTCTCTTTTTTATCATGGCTTTGGCTTCCGAGTGCTCCATGATGTTCTTGGACCATAATTTTCTTCCCTTTTCTGTCTGCACCCGAAGCATCCTGCCAAGTAAACCAATCCCGTTATTATCTTGGTCCAACTACTTAATCACAGTAATTATAGATGGGCAACAAGAAACTGATAAATGGGGCGAATAAGTTGACATGTGAGAGTTTGTCTTGACTGTCATGTGAAAGAAGAAAAAATTCATCCCATAAAGTGAATACAGAGCTTTAAGCTTAAAGAACAAATTTTGAACGGTATTTTAAATTCAATAGATGCAAAGTTTGTACCTTTTGCGGCACAGAAGATCGATCTGAAACTTGTGTAGAAGAGGTGCTTCTTAGATTAAAGTTGTTGCTGCTGCTGCTGAAGTCAACAGCAACCGCTCCAGTTCTCAGCCATCCAACTGTGTTGGATTTTAAAGAAGAGCCAATCTCTCTAACACAGTTTGCTTCTACATCTCTTGACCTCATATGATCGTTGTCTGGCATTTGTAAAGAGAGGACTGGCCTATCATTAACCTGAGGGACAGGTTTTCTGATATATCCTTCTGAAGCCAACTGATCGTCCAATAAACTGCCCACCCTTTTCTCATTCAATGAATCTCGAGTAGGTTGGGAACTTGCGTTTATGGAGGGACCCGTTTGCGGCTCTATCTGATTTCCTTTTTCCATTCCGGAACCAAAACTGATCAGGCTACTCTTCCCGTTATCTATTACTGACTTATTTTTCTTCTTACTGAGCTTCTTCTCTGTTCTCTTAGCACTCGGAGTAGGAACCGGAACTTTTTCCTTCAAGAAAGATGCCACAGGAATTGGTAAAGAACTCTTACCGGGATCTGCATCATTCTCACGGACGCCCTCTTGTACCAACTCGTCAACAACCTGGAATCTCCTGTTCTTCTGCTTACCCTTAATAGGATCTCTGTCAAACCCACTATCACCATCACCTTGATCAGAGTCAACGCTTTTGGAGGCATTCTTAGAAAATGCAGCGACTGTGCTTAACTTCCGGCTAGCATAATTGTTTTCAGGTACCATCTTCCTCTTTCTACCTCTACCCGATTCCTTTTTCGAAGAAGACTCTTCTTTTCTGGTATTGTTACCACCATCACTGACTTTGGTCTCAGGCATACCAAGTAGGTCCGTGATTCGACGAACCTTGCGAGCTTTCTTACGGTGCCACCCACTTATGGCAAGATTTATACTCTCAGATGACACGTTATCGCTTTCTATCAGAACGCGCTTGTCTTTACGATTCTTGATTGCCTTAAGCGGCGTATCCTCAACCACACCAGCTATCTCAGATGACGCAAAAGTCGTCACAGCCAGCTGATCCACGTTTTGTTTCTCTTTTCGGCTGCTAATATCCGTTGATGATTTGATTACTTTAGATCTCTTGTTGCCTACTTCCTCTGGGCTTGCGAGCTTTCTGCTCTTGTTCCTAACAGTAGAAGCATCCATAGATGGAGAATGAACTTTCTTGAGAGACGTAGTAGCTGCAATGTTTTGAGCTTTACAAAGTTAGTTTTTTGTTTTCATTTTTTCATCTACAACTTTAATTTGCTTAGGGAAAACTTTATACCTCTCTGATCGTCCTTCTTAGATCTTTCGCAGTTAACATCCACATTTTCCGCAACACCATTACCTGCAAGAGAAAATGGTAATAGGAAATGATTATGGCTGCTTTGAGTTATGAAACTAAAACAAGCAGATGCGTACCTGCAATCTCAGTACTCGTATGTTTCTCCTCATCAATGGCATTTAGTGAATTCAATTTGCTTTGACTAGGAATAACCGAGGAGCTTCCATCGAGCTCTTTCCCGTTAATTATACTTCTTGAGTTTGAATGCAGTCCACAGTCTACAAGCAACCACTTACATGCTAAGTTCAAGCAACCTTCATCTCTAGCTAGTTATTATATGAACAATATTGGAAATGTGCTTTAAATATACCTTTCGTCCCATCAGCATCGATATCTTTGATGCAGCTCATGCAACGCCACCATCTAAACTTTTGAACAGGTAAAGGAGAATGAAAATAGCTTTGACCCAAAACAGCACTCTCGTTTGAAAATGGCCAACATTTTGTAAGATCTTTCTCGCGCATTTCAGCTACGAATCCACTGCATTAACGGAAGAAGAAAAACTCGATATAGTCATGTCATTTCATCTTGTAACCTTGCTATTATATGTATGTGCATTTGGAAGTGATCACATCATATCTATATATGTACATTATAATCCATCAAAGTAAATGGAAAATATAAACGTACTCTAAAAAGGAAAGTTGATAACATATACAAAAGGTCAATATAGTAGGCTCACCGTATGGAGAAATGATCACATTTGACCATATCAATCTCGTTGGCAGCTCCTGCGAGATCTATGGATATTGAGTTGATCTTAATGGAGGATCCCATTGAATTGCTTTGAAGGAGTTTTTATGCCTTAGTGATGATTAGCTTCCACCATTATACTCTCGCCGTAAGTAGAGCTGTGCATGATAACATTTCTTAGCATCACGAAAGGAAAACGTTTTAATTTATATATAGATAACATCGTATAGTTGTGCATGATGATCAAACTGTTGTTGTATAAGAAGAGACAACGTTTCAAAATCTTCACTTCCCATATATAAGACACCAAATATAGATCTAAAATAATTACGGAAGAAATAAACCTAATTTACACCATTAGGTTAAAGCATATTTCATGACTATTGACATGAAATAACATTCATAACCAACACCCAATCACCTTTACAAACCCATGAAAATTAAAATTTTAAAACCCTAAAGGTCTACATAAAATCAACAAGGAAATCATTCACTAGCATCCCATTTCATAAAAACAAATATCAATCGCTCGTGTGAATTATAGACGGTTAACATTTAACATGTAACAGTAACCTATATTTAAACATCAACCTTTTTCAGACACGAGAACCCCCAAAGTCGTAACCTTTAACTACAAGATCAGGACAAAAAGATATTATAACGGACCCGTTTCAATAGAATCTCGAAATCACAAACTCCAAGACGCGTCAAAGATAATTAATCCGAGAAATTTAGGGTTTAAAATCAAATTATTTACAAGCCGATTAATTGATAATACGACACTTAAAGATGTGATTAACAAAGATAAACGAAGACCCACAAAGTAATACGGGTCAGATCTATGCGCACGTGAATAGTCCGTGAAGACAAACAAGAGAAAAAAAAAAGTAAGAACAGCGAGTTTCGAAGAGACGTATAAATGAACAGTGGACAAAAAGACACGAAGTCAGCTAAGAGTCAAGCTAAATCTCGACCCACAAGATCGAGACATGTCTGAAACCTAAAAATCGGAGGAATCGGAGATTGATGTCGGAAACACGCACCTGGAGAAAATCCGACCAGAGATAATTAGGGAAAAAAAAGCGATGCGAGATTGGAGCTGGATCTTAAGCGGCAAGCGATGAAAATGGTTTCGGAAGACTGAGAAGCTTCGGGATAAGAAGATTAGACAAGTTTTAAGGATCGATTTGTCCGGAGATGAGTAGAATTTGACTGCGATTTTTCGAGAAACCCTAGGACGACGTTGGAGAGAGAGAGAAAAGGGGGGACTTTTTTTTCTTTCGTTGGCTTGTAGAGAGAGACTGTTGAGAGAAACAAGAGAGAGAAACTGGAAGCTCTCTTATCCTTGAAACGAGGGTTTTTTGCTTCGAAATGAGAGTTTTTTTCAATATACAATTATTTGTTTTTTATATATATTTTAACTCATTTTTTTAATTTTAAACAACTCATCTGTGGAACATGACACTGCCATGTCACCATCTGGTCTGCCTATTTCCATTTACACGAAACAAGATTACGTACCTTTCTATATCTTGTGTACACGTACTTGTATCTGTATAGGTCAATAGTTATAAAAGAAAGATTTATTTCTTTTTTTTACATACAGACAGATTTATTTCTTTTTTTTTACATACAGAAAGATTTATTTCTTTTTTTACATAAAGAAAGATTTATTTCTTTTTTTTACATAAAGAAAGATTTATTTCTATCTATTCAATATTTTTTTCTTTTCACTGAAAACAAATCTCTGCACTAATACAAAACAGCTCACTAGGGTAACAGATATCCAAAAATTAAATAAGAAGATATAATTATTTATTTTTACAAGATTTCATTCCTTTCTTTAACTAAAGGAAATCCATCTTTTTTACGTTTATAAAAAAACAAAACATCATATTGACGTTTCTGTGTGATAGGATGGGGCACAAGAACCCAATGAGAGACCTCCACGTGGCCGTAATATGTGGTTCTTATCACAACCCCATTTGTTGTGCCCTGAAAAAGAAAACCCTAGGCGCGTGCTGTTCACAGCATTTCCTTTTCGCGTGTGGGCACGTTTCGTCCTTGGCGCGGATCGGAAAAGGAGCGTCGGCACGGAGGAGGCGAGAGATTGGAGCGTGTGGTACACGTGTGAGGAGAGAGAGTGGAGAATATGTGGGACCAGAGAGAAAAATAAAAGCCCTAAAAGCACGATAATATTGTATGGGTAGGTGATGTTACCCTAGATGAGCCCATTTCCTGAGTAAATGATAATATATATTAACCCTAACATCCTTTTTCCAAAATTTACCACAGTAAATATCACAAAGATTAGTTCACACAAACCAGTTTATTTCTCTTTTATTTTTGTATCCAAAGATGTATTAAGATATATTAGTTTCATCACTAATATATGTATATGTCTTGTATGTGATATATAATTAATTAATTTCAGTTTTTTCGGTGGTAGAATCATCACATGGTACGCCAACCTAATGGGATACCTATGATGTAAGCCAAGTTTAACAAAATAATAATGATGATAACAAAATCAACTTTTGTTTGTTCGGTATAAAAAAAGTTCAACTTTGTTTTTCTTTAGACCTTTGCATATTCGATATATACAGCAACTAATTGATTGGATAATATTGAGTCGTTGACTCTATTTTGTATACCAAATTCGTCGGTATAATATTAATTTGCACGTATTGGCACACACACACGTATAGATTTTACAAGCGTATATACATATATATAAGAAGTGACTCGTGAGTATCATCAAGTTGTGTTGTTTTACAAACGTATACTAATACTAACCTTGGTTATATAAAATACTATATCAGGTAACTTTACGATATATATTGTCTATTAGAAAATAATATTATACATTTAGATGAGTGATGGTTCTTTAGACTTTAGTGGGCTTTTATCCTTTATGGCACATTTCTCTCTCCTTGTTATACTGTATTTGTTATAATATTCTTTCTTCGGTAAATTGGATTTTTTTTATTTTTGCCTAGTTTTTGTCGTCTTTTAGGTTTTATAATAATATTCTTTCCATGGAAATTTAGGTTTATTGCTTTAGTCTGTTTGGGGAAAAAATATAATCTCCTTTTTCTTCCAACTGACATATATGTAACTTACTTTTGCCAACATAAAATCAAATTTTTTTGTTTGACGCAATTAATTATGGTTTTGACAAATTGTAATGTATGTATATACGAAAACAGATTAGCGATATATACATTTTGATTTTTGATGTAGTATTTAATATTTTATTACGAAATCTGCATATCACATACCCCCTCCAAAGTTGCTGGTTATACAACTTTATGGAAAAGGTATTAAGCACATATTCGTGATGATCCTGTTTTTTGGGATAGTATACGAATGAACCTATCTATCTCTATATATAATAAATATAATTTAAAATAATTGCAGGATTTTGGAGAAACCCTCGAATAATTCTAAAATACAGTCCACTAATAACTTTTCTCGAAATATGCAAATGGACCTAAAATAAAAAAATTATATCGATATAGATATCAAAACAATATATTTTTAATTCCCGTAATATATATATATATATATATACTAAATTTTAAACATATTATCGCCCCAAATCAATCTTCTTACCACCCCACCACAAAAGACCTATCTTCAACCAACCAATTTGTTTATCTAAACCGTATAAATCAACATTCATACGTTTTGACATATTATCCTCGCGTATTTATAACTCAGAGAGAAAGGTGAATTAGTATATAATTAATAGATACACTTTTTTAGGTTTGCATACGTGCAGAAGTGCTAGTAAGTTTATATACACAAGTTGATACATATATAAAGTTATAAACACAACTACACAAGCACATAAAACTGATACATATATGTATATATTTATGTATGTATAGAGAGAGAAAGAGAAGCGGTAGAAAAGGGAAATAAAATAAGAGGACTTAGATGAAAAAGGACAGCTTTAAGGAGATGCTTTGGCCACCAGCGATACCATCATTTAAGCTTTGCATGTGCCTCTCTGTTAGCATCTCGACAACCACATCAACCTTCTCTCTCCTCTCTCTCTCTCTCTCTCTCTCTCTCCCCCCTTTTTAACTCTTGGATTTTTTACTTCTTACACACACCCCAACATCATCATATCTATTTATACATACCCACGTATATATACAGTGATATTTATACTCGGTTTCATGCATCTATACATGCGTCACCCATATATATCTTACAAAAATCCCTTCGAGTTTGTTTGATCTTCTTTTACAAATACTTTTAACTTTGAAGTCGACACTTTGATCGGGAAGCACAATCTTTCCTTAATGTTTTGATACAACCATGCACTACTGATGGTAGCTTATCTCGTTTGGTAAGCCAAGTTATCTGTTAGAAACATTGATTTGATTAATACATCTATTACCAATTTGTCGAAACTCTTCTTTATCAACAAAAATGTTAGATGCATTCTCAGACGATAGCTCACTTGATTAACCAAAGATATTAGTTTTGATATATAAATATACATGTATATGTATTAATTAATGATGTATGTATTCACATGCATGTATCATCAATTATTGATTCGAAATCTGAAACAATTACGATCCGAAAAAAATAATCATAAGAAATATTGGTAGGTGCTAATAGTTTCTTCAGCTTAGAGTGAACATTAGATACCGTGAATTTAATTAAAAAGCTCATTTATCAAGCAGAGTGGTAATATTTCCTGTTGATTTGCGTCGTGGGCCATATAAGACTATTCAGATATTGCCTATTCGTATTTAATTATACACGCATTCTCTGTGGGCCATTAAAATTCCTTATAAGCAATATATATTAGAGCTAAGCAGTAGTTTATGTACGCAGATCTACACTAATTAGATAAACTTGCGTACGGTTCACTGTGTTGAGAAATTGAGATGTGTTAGCTCCTAGACGACATTTAAATCACTTATCAGAGATCTTTTTGGTTATCCGGACGTTCCGAACATTTAAGTCTATAATAAGAAATTTATATATAGCTCCGGATCCATAATCTCATATACTATAAACTCATGACAGCCTCTAATTTTGTTCTTAAAAAGGTAAATCGATCTATATCGGGAATAAGGACGAGGCTTTATTGTTCGAATCAAATATTTTTACACAAGATATTTTGTAAGAAAAATACTGTTACAGTTTTTTTAAAGATGTAACATTTTCTATAAGAAAATAATTTGTTCAAACGCAAAATCAATGTACGCCAGACGCAAACAAATGAAGCTTCTTCGTTTGCGTTTTGTTTTTGTGTTTAAGATCTACAAAATTAGTTTTAATATTTTTGGGAAATTAGATTTAAGTAGATATTAAAGATTGTAGTTTCATATAAAGAAGTAAAGAACAAACATACTAACACGTAAACGTAAAAAAAAATAAAACATATAATAGAACCTTAATAGTATCTCACTCCAGAGGAACTATTCCTGGTGGATTCAATATGCAGATGTAATATCTTCATTTAAGATGTAAGAAACAAGTAATATTTTGAAAAAGAAAAGATGACGCTTTAAAGGTTTATATATCTATCGTGGGAGCTTATATAAGCCACGTACGTAGGTTTAAACTGGTGACAGTGGTGAGGTGCGAACTATGTATATATGCGAAATCAAATCGGAGGATATTAGTGTGTGATTTCCGGTGTTCGACCTCGACATTTCACGAACCTCACCGCAGCTTTTGTTTCGCTAATCATTATATTTGTTTTTAGATGCATAATGATAATGCATGCATGTGTGTGTTCGTTACGTACGTATATGCCTTTATCTAACTAATGATGATATTACTAGGTCGTAATTATGGTGGCAACGTAAACCTGGCCTCAACCCACGATGATATCAATTAACTCCAATTGTTCACCAGATCATGGAAATACGCGCTTATTTTGTGTTTTAAGTATGTCCAATATCTTTAATTGATATATACTGACTTACCGAGATAATATCTATAATACTATACAAAAAATATATTGGAAAAATTCGATCGACTTTAGGATTTCTTTTACGAAATTATATTTTTTGCAAAAAAAAAGAATTTAATACTGTACTCGTAGTGAAATTACAAAAAATATAAGATTTGATAACATAAAATTATACTCCTTCCGTATTAGAATAAGTGTCATTTTAGAGAAATTTTCGTTTTAAAATAAGTATCGTTTTAGAATTTGAATGCAAAATTTATTAACAAAATTCTCTTATCTATTTTTCTATTGGTTAAAATATGGTTAAATGTATAGATAATTGTGTTTTTATTTTGAAAATATACAAATTCATATGTTTTATTAAACAGTGTACATAGATCTAAAACGACACTTAAAAAAATACGGAGGGAATATTATAATAATAGCTCTTTCACAAATAAATATATATATATGTATATATGTCTTATATTTATAAAAAGTGTTTGCTTTTTTTTTCATAATACATAATTCTCCAAACTAGTTACCCATGTAAAATACAAACCAACTACCGCTGAACTGAGACGGATAGTTTTTTTTTTTTTTTAACTATAACTGGGACGGAGGGTTACTATTCAAAATGGATTAATTGACCCGTTTGCTCCATGTCTGGTTGAGTAGAAATCTAGGTTCGGAAGATCCTGGTTTAACAAACAAAAGAAACAACTAATTATAATAATTCAACGGGTTATTTACAGATGTAAACGATGGCGGATTACAATATAATCGTTATTAAAAATATAGTAGCTATATATATATATTAGTATATAATCCATGTGAATAAATCACCCTTAGATCCGTTTCTGTATGCATGCACAACATCAATATATACATACTTGCGTTCGAATTTTATTGGTCGATGCAATTAAATGCATGGAGCATTGACCTAAGAAAATGGACTATAAGTTTGGACTTAGTAAGCAATACAGACGGATAAATAAAATAAATCCTGGGTTTCCTAAATCCAAGCTTGATCAAACCATCCAAAGTTCTGTTTTGGTGCCGCAGGTCTAGACAAATCATTCGTTGATCAACTGTGTCTTAATTTAACACTTCGGAAAAACGAGAGACGACAACAACACTTCTTATTAAGTCGAACACCTACAGGTTAAACCATTTGTAAACTACAGAAAAACGAATTTGTCTCTAATATTATAACATACTGTATTAGATTTTGTGATCAATGTTTTTATAGAATCTTGTACATAGCACACATCGTTTCACTATTGATAATTTTGGCTTCTCATACCAAGATACCCTTCGTAGTGTATTACCGGTCTTACTATGATTGACATAAGAAATAAATAATTCAAATACCGCTTAAACAGTAAAATTCTTACTTTTTATCTGTTATCTACTATCTTATTTCTAAAACTAAATTTTGATGTTTTATTTAACTGGTAATTCTAGTAAAATAACATAAAAATGTCGAGTAGATAGTTGAACATTGTATTGACAACGTTCGATCTTTTTATCAAAAGATATATTTTTGGTTTGATATGCTATTTTAAAATTGGTGAAAACTGTTTTTATTTATTAAATATAGTTGTTGATGCAGCACATCTTATCTATCTTTCCTTAATTAATCATATTGGTTTTAGTTTTAAGTTTTAACTTACTATTTTATACTCTGTTTCGTGGCCTTTAAGTTTTTTTTTTCTTATTTCCTTTTCTGCCTAGTAGTATAATTTTATCTTTCTCATTCGTGTATTTAAGCCAAATTTGAATCTACAAGATCGGCATTTTTTGTTATTAATAGAATCAGAGATTTTCAGCTTCTTTTATCTCTTGGATTTCAGTTATTCACTTAAACTTGTTCTATGTGTGGACATTCTTTGAATCAATGGACATTGAGCTTTGTTCCAGTTAGGATGCGCTAGTTATTAATTAGGTTCGATCTGTCCTTTTTCATAAGTTCATGTGTTTATGAAAACATAAATTAATGCTATAAACAATAACCAAGGAAAAATTACTTATAGAGTACCACTTTTTATATGTTTTTCCAATACTATCAAAACTCTTATTAAAATTTCAAAGATACTAATTATTTTCTACAAATGTTTGACATATTATTTTTAAAATATAATAGGTCTTTTGAAGAAAATGATATAATATGTAGATACCTTGTTTTGTTTTAAGCCATTACCTAGGAGCTGCGCGCGTTGAACCCAAAAAGCATTTCGTGTGAGCCACACGATCCAGCGCCTGTTGCTGAAAGAAGAAACACACACAAACATCACTTGATCTAGTCAAACTCAATTGGTAGGTCAGTTTTTTTTTCCTTACAAACAAACATTTTTTATAAAATAAACAATTCCCCTATTCGATTTTAAATCTATTTTAGTTTTCCTGGAATATAAACTATTATTACGATTAGGTAGTATTAAAGAAGTTTTAGTGATCGTCGTAGTGAGTTAAGATTTTACAACTAAACGAAAACAAAATAGAGATGATGTTTCGCTAGGAATTTAGCAGGATAGCCTGTTACCGACTTTTCCTTCTTCGTAACATCGCATTTATATGCGAATTCCGCCAGCATATGCCATGTCACAGTTTTACCATGTCGTACTAGTTTTATCCTGATGATTTATATAATTAATGTTATCGTTGTGTTATAATTTGAAAATTTGGGTGAACAGGTGACAGGAAAGTCAATTAATTATAAATCATAGCGGGCGCACTAATGTTAAACATTTTGACTAATATTTTATATTACGGCGAAAACTTTCTAGACTATTAATCATAAAAATTATCACAAAAAACTGTAATCAAAAGAAGGCTATGTACGTTAACAAATTTGCTTCTTTTTCTGAATTTTATTTTTTTTTGTAATATTTAGTTTATAAAGTAGCACAAACATTTGGTATAGAAAATATTTTGTAAACCAAATTCTTTGTTTGCTTTTCAAACAAAACAAAAAGATGATTCTTGAAAATGCTCTATTGTTTTATTTTATTTTAATGCTTATTTGATATAATCCTGTAACAGCAGCGTACAAAAGGGAAGAGTACCAATAGGTACATTAAGGAGAAAAAGGCTCCACTATTGAATTGGTCAGCGTAAATTGCCAGAATCATTTTTCACACAAAATACTTTGCTGTCATTTCTTCAGATCCAGCTGTTCAAACCATTGTTACTCGATTGACGACTATAAGATTATATCTTGAAAGAAAAACAAATTATTATTAGTACTACTTTGGACTAACTACGTACCTCGTAATCTATATAAACTCGAATTTTTTGAAATAAGGAAGGAGCTATTAGAGCTCAAACAAGTTACAACTCAAACACGCCATGATATGTACCGCTGCAGTTACATCACAAACTTCCAACACTTTAATTTGTCGTGTAAGCAATTAAGTTTGTGGGTATCATTTTCAGCATTTATGGTTCCCTATTATGATCCAAAGAATTTTAATCTAACGATCCATATAATCTCTACGGTCGAAACCTAAAATGGACAAAGTTTTAAAGTGAACTAAATCTTTACTGAATAGCGTTATAAATCAGCGTTCGAAGATTCTATCCATAAAACAACATATCAAAATCTCTCACATACAGTACATCTTAATAATATTATGGATTCATTTCGATTAATTTGTCACGGTTTCCGTCAATTAATGTATCCGACTGCAACAAAAATGGCTTATAGAATAATTTCTTCTCCAGTGTCGAACTGCATTAAAAAATTGGTCTACATATATCTCCCCCACCCAAAATTATGGACCAACCAATATATAATGTAAGAATTTAATTAAGTTTATCCACTAAAGTATCTCTAAAATGCATCCCAAACAATATGTTGGTCTACAAGATCTGTTGTATATATATATATATATATATACAACCGCCTTTCGGAAATCCTATATTGTTTGATGTAATTAATTATGAGTTTTGCAAATTGTGATATCCCAAATTGTATTTATGATCCGTTTTAGAGTATGCACGTAAAAACATAGTTCTTAAAATGTATTCGCATCAGTGCACACAAAATTATTGTGTAGTATATTGTATATATATAGCCAAATAAAAGAAAATGAATCTCATATTTAGTGATCATTTTACTATTAATTTGGCATAATATAAATAAAAATAAAAAATAAAAAAATATACAAAATCATGAAATCAAAATAAGTAAAAATAAGAAAAATTATAGAATATAAGTATAGTATATAATTTATCAATCACTTATCTGTATATATATATACACATATATGTATATATAAATTTAAAATCGACAACTGTTTTATTAACAATTAAATGTTTGATTGCTAAAATCACTTCAATCAAATATTAAATGACCATAAATTAAAAAATATTTTTTGTCTACATTTATATTTTAAATTTAAAAAATCATATGAATTAATTGCAAATAAATTATACTAGATATAAATATGTGAAAACAAAAAAAAATTGTTAATAATCGTAAAAAGAGGAATCACCAAATAGAAATTATATTTTTAATAATTAAAAAGTTATTCTGTAGTTTATTGAACCTAGAAACCAAAAATAAAAATTATTCAACGATTCATTATACCTGAAAGTTGTTAAAAAGGAAGAATCACCAAAATAGAAATTATATCTTCTAACAATTAAAAAAGTATTTAAGGATTCATTGAAACCAAAACCACGATTCGTTAATTTACCTATAAATTTGAAACCATTTCTGTAGAGTAATAAGTCACATCATATCTCGAGATTTATTACTATGTATATTAATATTAAAACATTTAATTACTTTCTTATTATTTTTGAGTCTCCAAATTTTTTATAAATTCTAAATATTGTATAACTAAAGTCAAACATAATTTTAAAGAATATAATAAATTAAAATCACATAGGTTTTAAATAAAATATATTAAATCCTGAAGCATACTAGTTTTTGTAAATTATACTGATAAAATTTTAAATTTTATTGTGATTCAATCAAAATATTAAATATATTTATTACTACTTTCTACACGTGTTGTAGTTTATGGTTATGTGTTTTGCTTTAGTTTTCTCCCAATATATGTTACGATTTCAACTGAAAGTTTGTTTTGATTGAACAAGTATGGTTTTGACAAATTGTCTATGATTCATTTGACACCGTAGGGACCGAAAGTTCAAAATCCCTTGACGCTATATATATATATATGTCAGTGTGTGTGTGTTTAGTTTAACTGTTATAAAGAAAAGCAATGTTATGTTCCTTGTTTTTATTTATTTTTAGGAGACAATGTTATTGACATATGGTTGGGCAAGCTTGAACAATTGACCAAAACAACACCTTTAATTTATTTAACTTTTTCATAATACATATAATAAAAATAAAATCAGATCCTCATCCTGATCCAGTAAACTCATTTACAAAAAAAGTAAGTTTTGATTACTAGGTAGGTTTTGATATGAGTGAAAAATGCGAATTTTAACCCTATTTTGGGAAGAAAGATATTTATTTTAATTTTGGCGGGTTTTAAGGATAAGAAATGTTATCATATCAACGTAAACAAGGCACGCAACTTTATGCTTAAGCCTACGTGGCAACTGGCAACTTTGGATTGCGTAAAAAAAAAAAAAAGGTCGAAATCGTTTTAAGGCTAAACTCTTTCTTCTTCCTCTTTCTTCTTCAGACAAAACATAACACGAAACTAAAATGAAAACTACTGAATTTTCTTCTTCTCCTTCGCCGAGCGATCGTAGGATCGGCGCTCTGCTTCGTCATCTCACTGCCGGGACAGATTTTCCGAGCACGGATGGTCTGAGCTCCGTTTTCGCCTCTCCGACATCGGGAGTCGCATCAGGCGGTTCTGTTTTCGCTCATCTTGTTCAAGCTCCCGAGGATCCTATTCTCGGGGTACTCTTCTTCTTCTTATTCTCTGTATATTTGCATATACGACAACGCTCGTGTGATATGTGTGTGTGTGTTTGTCCTACGCGTTTGATTTTCTTGTCGTGATTCCGTTTGATCGGGGCTATTCGCGGATCTCGCGGTAGACTAGGGGAATGGAATGAGAGAAGATGTGATGTTTTTTCGGTCGATTCGTAGAAAAAGATTGAATCTTTTTTAAAAATTATTGGTAAATTCAGAAAAAGATTGAATGGATTTAACAAAATGATACAGGTGACAGTTGCGTATAACAAAGACCCCAGCCCTATCAAGCTCAATTTGGGTGTTGGTGCTTACCGAACTGAGGTAATTGATGCTGTCTCTGCTCTTTCCTCTATTTGGTTACTATGTGCTGTTGGAGGGAAAAGAAAAGATTTGGTTCTTTCATTAAATGGTGTGGTGTTATTTGTTGTAGGAGGGAAAACCTTTGGTTCTTAATGTTGTGAGGAAAGCTGAGCAGCAGCTTATCAATGACAGGTTTACCTCTCTTCCCTCTGGGCATTGGGTTTGTTGAGTGCGTGCTTGATGGTGTTGAGTCTTTGTTTTTATTTATTTTTGGGATTTTTGATATGTAGATCACGAATCAAGGAGTATCTCCCCATTGTTGGGTTGGTTGAGTTCAACAAGCTAAGCGCTAAGCTCATACTAGGCGCTGACAGGTAGATGTTGCCTTTGATTATCTTTTATATGTTTCCAACAGTTTTTGCAACTTCTGACAACTTTTTCTGATTGGTCTTGTTTCCAACGCATGACTTAGTCCTGCTATTCGGGAGAATCGGGTTACAA
Source organism: Sisymbrium irio (assembly GCA_000411075.1). NCBI lineage: Eukaryota > Viridiplantae > Streptophyta > Magnoliopsida > Brassicales > Brassicaceae > Sisymbrium > Sisymbrium irio. Next base: position 144,083 of record KE155953.1, read on the forward strand.
CCGTGGAGTGTTTGTCTGGTACTGGTTCCCTGAGAGTTGGAGGAGAGTTTTTGGCCAAGCATTATCACCAGGTACATGCTCAAGTCTATTACTCCTCTCTGATTCATTATCTTCATCTTAGTGAACTTTTTTATGTAACTTGTGAAATCTTTTCTTTGCTTTCCAGAAAACAATTTATATTACTCAGCCAACATGGGGAAATCATCCCAAAGTTTTCACCCTGGCTGGTTTGTCAGTGAAAACTTACCGCTACTATGATCCGTCAACACGTGGATTGAACTTTCAAGGTGAGAATGCTGTGGCGTCTACTGAGTTTTGTGCTTTCATACTGTTATCTCATATTTTTTCGATAATTGTGAATTGTTAACGGCAACCCTTTCTCCTTTTGTTCACAGGTTTGTTAGAAGACCTTGGTGCTGCCCCACCTGGTTCTATAGTGCTTCTCCATGCCTGTGCTCATAACCCAACTGGTGTTGACCCGACCCTTGAACAATGGGAGCAAATCAGGCAGTTGATGCGGTCAAAGGGATTGATGCCATTCTTTGATAGTGCTTATCAGGTACACCTGCTTTCGATCCTCTTCTATAAGATCAGCTGAAAGTTTTATGCATATATCAGGCTCATTAATACTTGGCTTCCATATTTTCGTATCACACTCTCTTTGCGTACTACAGGGCTTTGCGAGTGGAAGTCTGGATACAGATGCAAAACCGATTAGGATGTTTGTCGCTGATGGCGGAGAATGCCTCGTTGCTCAAAGTTATGCAAAGAACATGGGACTCTATGGAGAACGAGTTGGAGCTCTCAGCATTGTAAGATTCAATCTAATTAAGAAACTCCTTTCTTGGATGCTACTTCGATCAATCTGACAATAAAGGTCTTGTAGGTCTGTAAATCAGCAGATGTTGCTGGAAGAGTTGAAAGCCAGCTGAAACTAGTAATAAGGCCAATGTACTCAAGTCCTCCGATTCATGGTGCATCGATCGTGGCTGTAATCCTCCGTGACAGGAATTTATTCAACGAATGGACTCTCGAACTGAAGGCCATGGCTGATCGTATCATCAGCATGAGAAAACAGCTTTTCGAGGCGTTACGTGCTCGAAGTAAGTTCTTATGTGACTGTGTAATATTATCAGGAAATAGCAAGACACACTGTTGATCGACATACAATAGCTAATAAAACTCAAATTCACGTGACAGGCACGCCTGGAGACTGGAGTCACATCATAAAGCAGATTGGTATGTTTACATTCACAGGGTTAAACCCAGCTCAAGTCTCCTTCATGACTAAAGAGTACCACATCTACATGACATCCGACGGGTAAATTATTTACTCTCCTCTCCATATATGAAAATCTCTTCTTCTTCTTCTTCTTTTTTACTGCTATGGTTTTATATTGCCAGACCTCGAAATTGTCTAACTTAGTGGTGATTATCGGTTTATATAAATGAAATAGGAGGATAAGCATGGCTGGTCTGAGCTCGAAGACTGTACCGCACCTTGCAGACGCTATCCACGCTGCTGTTACCAAAGCCATCTGAAAAGTTTCACACCACCACGACGGTATTAATAAAGAAGCCTACGTTTGTTATTTCAACATCTCCGGCAGTGTCAAGATAAATGTCGTTTTTATTGGTTATTATTTCATCCGAGCAATAATAAAGTACGCAATAAAATTGTGGGTCTCTGGCTATTTGTTATATTCAATTTCGTTATTTTGCATACAGCAGCCTAATTTTAGTGGAACGTTTCAGCCAAGTTCGGGACATTTAGTCATAAAAAGTACATACTCAGTTTCAGATCAAGAGTGGGTTGCTACATTAGTGGGTTTAAGATCCCGTCATTAGTTGCAGTGGTGGTTCTCTTGTTCCTGTGTTTTTTCAGCTTATATCACACAAATTGAGATATAAGCTTGCGAGTAGAATACAATTCATGGAAGAATCGAACTCATAGGGTCGTTGTAGGCTTGTAGCTCCACGGTACTCCAAAAGAGTCAAATTATATTAGAACTTCACTTGCACCGAACACGAATTTACTGGACGAAAAATTCTAAAGTTGGTATATACTCCCAGATGCACTGTATAAAGTATGTGGACGCATAGGACACACTCATTGCAGAAATATCAAATATGTATATATATTTATATTGAACACTGAATCTACATAAATTCATTCAAGTTGATTCATTGAAAAGAAGAAGAGAGAATTAGATCCAAGCAGGGACAGCTGTTCATAAAGGATGCACATACATGTTTATACATATTCATGTATGTGCATCGAATATTATGTATTGAGGTTCTGGCCTTTTTATCTACATCCTTTCAAGAGGTAGGATGAGACTTCTTCTGTTACTTTGGTGGGAGACTCGCAATCGTTGAAGTCCAGCACTCGACCCTCCGCCTATAAAGATAAGAAATGTTCAAAGCTCAGAACCAATGAGGGAAAAAGAAACATTTTTATTTGTTTCTAGAACCATAGAATCATAATCTCAATATAGTCAACTTGAATGATTTTGTAGAATATATGTTTACCAGTAGAGGATCATTATTCTCTTTATCCAAGTCCTTCATCTTCCTCGCATCATCAATACTTGGCGAGAATGAGACTTCCATTGCCTCGAATGCTGCAAATGCACTTGCATGCTCATTTCTTTGTGTCATCATTCCTATACTCTCGTAGCTTCTCTCTCCAGGACTGAAAATGTAGCCCATGTCCTGGCAAAATAAGCACAAATTTAAAATTTGTCTATATATTTGGGCTAAAATAGTTTGACATTGCATGCACCCATGAATGTAAGAAGCATGCGGCATTATGATATACCTCGATAGTTATTTCTGTGTCAAACCTTGGGCTGGGCAAGAGAGAGTTTACGTAAAACGGAGATTTCCAGGCTGAGGGAGATTCAAGACCTCTCCTGAATGGAGTTCCACAGAATCTGTAAGTGGAGGAGAAGAAAAATAATTGTAGCAAGAACTGCAAGCAAGTATATAAACAAAAGAATGTAGTTAAGGTGGCGGCATAGATGTACATGCTGAAATTCTCATTGCCTGTCTCGTTGTTAACAAGATGACTCTCGGAGTTTCTCGCTCGAGAAGGCGAATTAATGACCAAACAAAGACTTGCAGAAGCATGTTGTTCCTTGTTCGAAGTAGCCATGAGAGTTCTCTGCAAATGATTTCTTGGTGTTGAAACTTGTGCCTTCTCTGCCTTGGTTACTGATTGACCAGGAGGAGACAGAACTTGCTTGTTGGTATTGTTTTCAGAAAGAACACCAGAGAAACTTTCAGCCTGCATAAGATTTTATCCGGTCACTGTTCATAACTTGAGGGTAAGAAATAATGCGTCGAGAAAAAGAATGATATTCCTGTGACATAGAACTTAAACTGAGAAAGCCGCCCAATTCCGTTGTGTACTGTTAGATGACCGTGACATATCATCTATCAAATTCACAATTAACCTAAGTTATCCTCACTACCAAGTTTAGTATATGTTCTGCCTAAAATCTGGAGCATATCAAGATAGTAATAAAATAATTAATTAAACAGATGTTCAAATGGTTAAAGGAAAGACGACACTTACCTTTTCAACATCTGGTTCAGAATCATCCTTTTGCCTAACTTTTGCCTCCAAGCAAGTTTGCTCTGGGTTTTTAAGTGATTTTCTGATATCCATGGTTTCTTCTGGCATTCTGTGACTAGATAGTAAAGTAGGCTTACCCCTCCAACTCTCTTCGTCTTCTCCATTTAAATTTTGGAAGTGGTTTTCTTTATCTCCAAGATTGACACCAGTATTAGTTCCAGAGATAGATTCTCGACTCTCACTCTCATCAAACATCACATCTAGACGTGAAAAGTCTTTTGCCAGACTGGCTGCTATATCAATTTCAAGCTTCTTATCACTTCTTTTCTCAGATAGCGGTGTCAGCAGATCACGGGTGCGTTTCCTCAAGACTGACTTTGCACCAACCAACGTCTTTTTTCCAGTGGGAGATTCCCACAGTCGAAGGGGGCTCATGCACGTCATGGTGGACATCAGTAGCTTGCGTATGCCAAGTGGGCTGTAATCATGCAGCGGATCGTTGAAAGCAGGTAGGTCAAGGCTTGGAAAACAGAGACTTGATGATGCTCCCATATCCTCATGGTGCTGCTCACTTGACATATTTGGTTCATGCTTAGGAAGAGAGTGTGGATTAACTTCTGCCAAAGAAGCAAAATCGTTCACCGGAACTAACTTTTTGGAATCATTCAAATGATATGATTGATCTTCGCTGGAGTTATTAGTCCCTTCATCGACACAAGTAGAGGTTGAAGGATCACTGATGCAGATGAAGCTACCATTTTCATTTGTTTGGCAGTTTGGTTCTGCCTCAAAAGGATGACATATCAATCCAGATGACTTCTTGGAATACTTTTCGGGTGATATGATTAAGGGAGCCGGCCGAAGAGTTTCTTTACCAGAGGCGGCTGTTGCAATGGACTTTGAGGAAGAGCTCTGCATAGGAGATTTGGTAGCTTCTGAAGTCTGGCTTTCTGAAGCTGATGCACACACAAAAGAATCTTGATAGTCTGCCTGGTCAACCTCGTTTGGCTCTTGAGTCGAAGATTTAGAAACACTGAGCCCTTCACTCTCTTGATCAAGGAAAAGGACCCTGCAACATTCCGTTTCAGAAGTCGAGACGTTTGCTGGGTTGGTGCAAGTAGCCACATCTATATTTGATGTGGAGTTTGGAGCTCCCAGAGAAGATTCCTTGCTCTCCTTGGTGTATGGCATCGGTAACTCTGACATATTATGTCTCATCTCCAGTGAAATATCCGACAGATCCTGAAAGTCAAATTGGTAATCCTGGCTTGAAGAAGCCGAGACGTTATGATCAGGAAATTGTGAACAGTCCTCCATGTCATAAGAGGCTTCTGAGATGGAGACTGAGATATCTTCCAATTCCGGATAATAATACTGATCTGAATGATATGCAGCTCGCTCATTCTTGTTAGAGTTTTCACAGGGGTGAAATTGTTGCGTCATGTTCATCATTCCATTTTGATAATCTCTTGCAGATATAGAGCAGCCAGCCATGCTTGAAATCTGACAGTTTTCTATTTCTTTCTCTTCCCGTCCGCTTACGCAGCCAATACCATCCATAGTACTCCGCATAAAAGCAGATTGTAACGCAGTACTTTTATCATAAGGAGCTAGAGGCATGGCTTGGTACTGATCCAAAAGGCCAGACGACATATAGGAATCGAGTTTCTTCTTAACTGAGCTGTGCCAGTGGTTTTTAATTCCATTATCCGACCTGTTGATAATATAGCAACGAAAACTATGTTGATGTTGCGAAGAACAAATAGAGGAATACCATCAGATTGAATAAGATGTATGATTATTTCCAGGTGACAGTAAATATTAGTACCTTCCAGGCAAGAACTTTGTTAACTCTGCCCATCTATTACCGTATATTTGATGAGCGCGAATCAGAACTAGCTCTTCTTCTTGAGTCCAAGCTTCCTTGTTTATGGCAGGATTGAGATGATTGTGCCACCTACATCAATTAAAATCTTTGTGAATGCTTATACACTTCATGGTAAAAATCTAGAAAAAGAGGATGAAAGCTTTCAGGTGCTAGTAAGACACTGTTGTTGCTAGAAAATAACTGTCTATAAGCATACCTCTCTCTACATTGCTTTCCAATACGGCCAGGTAAAAATCGAGCAATAGTGGACCACTTCTTCGGCCCATATTTTTGGATTAACTGAACGATCATTTCATCTTCCTACATACATCTCAAATGAGAGCAACAAGCAGTCAAAGGGGATGTGTGGACATTATAAAAGCCAACAAAGTCAAGTATGGAAGATGCACATAGAAACGTAGTGAAGAAAAGGTATGTCACCTCCTTCGTCCACGGCCCTTTAACAAGTTCAGGATTAAGGACCTTCTGCCACCTGTGGAGGCACTGGACATCAGTTCGATCCTTGAAATATTCAGCTGGAAGTTAAGAAAAGCAGATCAGATAAAAGATTTGACATTAAAATAGACAAGAACGGCAGCAAAGAATGTCAGGCTGTGAAATTTACCTATCTTCTTCCAGTTTTTCCCTTTAAAACTATGGACAGCCTTTTTCAAAATCTCATCCTGCAAAATATGCTTGGTCAGATCAAAGAGTGAAGAAACGCATATATCCAAATGCCCACTTCATGTGTATCACTGATATAATGCAATACATCTATGATCAAAGCAAATGCATTAAGGCAGAGGGTGGCCTTAGGTCCATGTGTCAAGCACATGAAATCAGATGAAGCGATAATATTGAACATCATTGGAAAAGAAGTTGTAAAGAAAAATTGAAGGAAAAACATAAAAGTTTACCTCTTCTGCTGTCCATTGACCACGAGTTGAACGTCTTGCAGGACCACTAGTTCTCCTGTAAAGACCAACACAGATTGATTGTGATGCAACTAAAAAATTCTAGATAGGCCAAATATGTCAACCATACTTAGCAAGGAAATAGATGAAACAAAGAAAAAAGCATACCCGTGACGAGATTTGGGGTTGGCTTCAGGAATCCCCACAGGAGGGGTTGAGATAGTTGCTGCACACTCACTTTCCATAACTCGTCAATGAAAAAGCAAAAATAGTAACTCCAATTCCCATACGCTGCCTTTCTTCTCTGCAATGTGCACTCCTTAGCATTATCCACACAAAAGATATTGTCCCCTCCTTTCAACCATCTCACAGTCTCCCTAAAAACAAATCATGAAGAAGAAACACAGGAATCAGACAATGGAATAGATGTATATATCATTAGGACAAGACATACTCGAAGCTAAGGAATCTATTACAGTAACAAATCGGTGTTTTGCCTCAACATCTCCAACTCGGTATTAGATCCGACTGAATCTCTACTGAAGTTTAATAGAGATACTTATATATATATATATATATATATATACCTAGATCAACCTAGATACGAGGATTAATGAGACCTACTTCAAGATCTCTAACTATGGAGTCAGAGAACTCACCGAGGCGAGCTTCAGAAACTGGAAGTGATCAGATCTCCCAAGTAGGAATAGTCCGAATGCCCCAAATTAGAACCCAAATCGCAAACGAGAAATCTCAGATTAACACTTCACTGTCTGTTTGGTCTGCTTAGAGAGAGAGAGAAAGTGAGAGGGAGAGAGAGTTGGAATTAAATGAGAGAAAATAAAGAGAGAAATCTAAACGGTCGGCAGAGCTTATTTCAAACATGAATGGCGGAAGTTCGAATTTTGGTTGTGTACAAAAATTTCTTCCACAAACCCTATACCACTCGCTCTCAATTAAACGTTTCTTTTTTTTTTTCATATCAAGCGGCTCTAATCTCTGATCTAAGTTCATCTCAGCCGTTCATTTTAAATATTATCTGTCACGTGTCTCCTATCTTTTTAAAGTGCTCAACGGACATATCATTATTTGTTTCTCTTCTTTGTTTCCCCTTCTTTTTCCTTTTTTTTCGAATTCACCCAGCGTTTTAATTAAGTAATACCCATTGATTTCTAGTACACATTAATTGTTGGACTATTGATCGCCAATATCATCGACTTTGGGGCCACAGACCGGAATTATTCAAAATCATGGGACTTTACTTTAGGGTGCGGATAGTCAACTAATCTAAACAAATTAGTTATTACAAATTTCAACCCAAAAGTATTTAAATAGTTAAGAGCATGCATTTCATATATTGATTTGGATTCAAATGTTGAATAACTGTAGCTTAAACACATGTTTAAGGCAGTCGAAACTGTAATCAAACTTAAATCCAAAACCGTAAACGCTGAATTTCGATCCTAATAAGACCAGATTCATATGAAAAGCAGAAGCTTGTTATACTCGTGTTAAATAAGAATGGAGTCAAAAATTGAATAGTGAAAACTATAGGTGTGGTAAAATGATTTTCAACAAACACAGCAAAGCAGAGTAATCCATGATCGCACCAGATGACTGGCTCATCTGTGTTATATATATATATGATAAAGCACTGTTTTTCTCACAACTCAGACTCAATCCTCTGAAACATTTCACTGGACGAAGGAGTTTAAGAACCAAATTAGGGTTTTAGGTTTTCAAAAGACTTTTTAAAACAAAAGATGAAACTGGGGCAACAATCATCATTATAATCTAAGGCTAATATAACAGGATAAGCCTTCTTTGAAGGACAACACCAGATTAACACCTCTGGCAAAATGTTACCGACTTGGTTTTTTCTCTCTCATGTCTTCACGGCTTTTACATAAAATCGTCTTCGAGTTCTTGAAGCGATTTGTTGCTTGACGCAATGTCTTTGTTGGATGTCATTTTGTCAGTTACCATTAACCCCTTGTAACTCCTCATCTCTGCTTGCCTCTCCTTCTCAAGCCTGTCTATCTCTTCGCGTTTCTTCTGCAAAGCCCACAAACAACGAGGATTCGAGTCAAAATCGTAATGAATAGTGAATAGACTTTTCACAGACTACGAAGATGACAAGGAAAGACCAAAACAAACTCTGACCTTCTCCCTCAGATGTTGTTTCCTCTCAGCTCTTTCTGCAGCATTCACTGCTTCTCTCTCGGCTTCATTATGAACAACCATACAATATAATAGATTTTAATGTTAAACTGACTGGAAAAGCTGAAGTCACTTCCTATGCGAGAAAATTGTAAGAACAGGAAAGAGGTATGCATGATTGAAGGAATAGTCCACAAACCAAAGACATACCTCTCAGATCAGGGGTTCTCTCAACTTTTGTTTTGTTCAATCTGTTAATTATTTCATTGACTCGCTTTTCCACTCTGATAGTCCGGACCTTAAAGAGACACAATATCAGTTAGGTATCATCATTGCTTTGCAACCGTGCTTGAGCAGTTTTCTTGTATGCACAATCAAAATTTTCAGGAGAGATGAAGAAGCTTACCATCTTTGAATTGTGGAAACCAACTTGACCAACATCCATGGAGGCGGTTTTCTTCAAATTGGACCAAGGAGTGTACACAACATCGACGTTGTTGACCTTGTTGCCTGGCACATAATCCCAGAGACCAGTCGGTAAGAAAACAGTATATAGCCTATATGTGCCCTCCTTCTAAACGAAACTGAGAAATGGGAACAAACTGATACTCCACGACTAATAATGGTTCATGTAAATGTTAAGTTCACGACATATAGAAAAAGGGCTTCAAAATTTACCTTGAATGGAATTAGCTTTCACTAGCTGAGCACAGTCCTCCAGCACACCTTCACTAATGTCATCAAAGCCTTGGCCTTTATGAAGCCTCAAGTAAACGTGAGCTGACGACATTTTATCAACGTGAAACCTGCATCAGATTAAAAGTATATTTAGCATTTTGGCCGCGAATCATCTTACTAAGCCGAAATAATGATGAGTAGGTGAAGATCCAAGAGTTAACTTGGTAAGAAAAAAGGAAATTGTCAAATTAAAAGGTAAAAAACAGCCTATTGACGTCTAAACACATCAAATATCAAAAGTAGCACGAACACCATGACCAGACGATAGGACGTGATGTATTCATGAGTTAACTCATACAGCTCAGTCATGAATCAACTTACTAAAGCAAAAAACGAAATGCTTATAGCACATGTTATCAATAGGAAAGCCACGAAACTCATTAAATCAATCTAGAAGGTAAACAATCCCTTAATCATATCTACACACATCAAAGTATGAATGTTAGACAAGACAACAAACATATAATATCCCGGAAAATATAATACCACAATATTCGATAGAAAACATCAGATAACAAACAAGAGAGACTTAGCACAGAATTGAACTAATAATAAAAAAACAAAGACTTGAGCAAAGGTTGACCACCATGTTCTTCCCTCTTCATTTCCCAATTTTCTAACCACATAAACACAAATCTACAATAGATCATGAAACATCTGACCATAAACAAGGGGAACCAAAACTCGGAATTCGACCAAACCAACTAAATTATCACTGATCCGAAAATAGTTTGAGAAATAAAAAGGAATCGACGATCGGAATAAAAAGAAAGAATATTCTCGCTTACCAGACGTCTTCGGGGAAGCCGTACTTGATGAGCTCTTCGTTCTCGAACTTATCGAGTCCCATGAAGATGGTGTAGTCGCCAGCATCTGGTCGGGCCTTGAAGTAGAACACCATCGCTTCGATTCGAGAAACGGGAGATCGAATCTAGGGTTTCCCCCTCTCACTTCCCTATCTCCCCTCTCTTCCTTTCCCTACAAATTACGACAATCAACAAATTGTAACCACTCAAGAGAATATTAAAACGCAAACCAACGCTGATGACTTCTCTTTTTTCCTCCGTCGTCTTAATTAAATATATAAATTTCCAGAACTAACCTTCATTTTTTGTAAATATTACGTATCAGCCCTATAACTTTTTTAATTTCATTTATAAGAGGTTGAAAATTACATTACAATGTCTATCTTGGATTTCCCATTCGAGATCACTTGTAATGGCGAAATCATATTATTTCATTTGAAGGTTCCAAGTCTAAGGACAAGAAGTACCACTCCATAACACCCCTCAATAAGAATCTCTCTATGTTCTATAACACAAAGAAAGAGACGTGATTTAAGGTGTGCGAGACTACAAAACTCAAAACAGTATTATCGCATTTTACAACAATTGTAGAGATCCATCCAGCGGGGGACTCTACTGATACACGAGAGCTCCTCAAGGCATGCCGAACTTGGACAGGGCTGTTTCAAATACGGTTGCGAATGCCTGAGACGTACTCTGCTCGTCCGCTTTCACTTTTATCTGAGCCTTGGCGGATGAAGAGTTTATGATACACTCAGTGAGGTAGTTTGAGGGCTCTGATTCCTTCTGAGCAAAGAAGAAAAACTTGAAGTTTGGAGATTGACCCCCTGACGCGATACAGTGAATGGAATGACTCTGCATGTGTTTGATGAGTGATTGTGGAACTGTCAAGGCCGCGATTCCCTGGGGATTCACAGAACACTCCTGCAAATAAAGTTCAGAAAGTTACAATCTCTCACTAGTCAAGATTCCCAATAACTTAATTATGACATGTTAAATAAGACGAGCAAGAAGAAGAAAAACAAAAAGAAATATTTTCGTGAATTTAGAAGCAAAGAACCAAAAATTCCAACATTACGAATTCCAAATGCATCTAACCGTGTAAGAAACGTAGACGATGGTTTCATGAATAGCATCACATGGTGAAAGTTGCGTGGAAAAACAAACCTGTGTTAATGATATCGGCAATTGGCGCCATTTCTGTTGGAAGGCGCCTGGGTCTAGAGCAGCTCTTGGGTTCAGTTTTAAAAGAGGCGGTGATGGTGTTGGAGCAGGAGCTGTTGATAAACCCAAACCAAGGAGATCATCAAAATCAAAGCTAGACTGTGTGGTAGTTGCGGACGTGGCGGGGCCGGATATTGCAAGTTCTTGCATTTGTGAGGATATATTAGAGTTTTCATATGAAGGAGCCGTGTAAGCGGAACCATTGTTACTGGAAAGTCCTTTGCTGTCATCCTTCTCGTCAGTACTCAGAAGCAGGTCCTTGTCATTTGCCTCAAATTGCTGAGCTGGAACAATGTCACTGGAGGCTTCAGGTGTGATAGAAATGTTTCCAAGTTCGTCTGAAAACTCGAAGGGGCCTCGGTGTTCCTTATCCGTGAACATGTAAGATGGCTGCAAGAATTTTTCTGTTACTACGAAAGCAACTAAAGAAAACCTCTAAATACTACAAGGTTAATGAATGCATACTACAACATTGGCTTTGACAGTAAAGTCCAGAAACATACCTTCTGGTAGATCACGGAAAGGCTGTTAAACTCGTCAAATATACGATCTTTGATTTCACTGCTTTGAGTGTCAGCAAAGACTGAAACCGCCTGTTTTGGAGGACTAACAACACGTTCTGCCACTTGTACGTCGTATTGCAGAACCCGATAGTATAACAAGGCTCGATCGTGAACATCCTACTCCAACAGTTAATGTTGAATAAGTGATTTAATGGGCCAGTGGTCTCAAAACAAGATAAATTTGGAAGGGGAAGATTGGTAGATACCTGGTGAAAGTCGGCAATCCCTGCAGCTAGAGCTATTCCAAGGGCTTTCTGAGTCTCAGGTGGCCTCTTGAAAAAGCATTTCATTGCTGCAGTTAGGAGATGTAACCGAACCTGCTCAACGAGACAATACTTTCATTAGACAACTGTGCAAGTCATCTTTTTCACGCAAACATGGAACCATAGTATTAGTAAATCCTAGTATTAAGAAAATATTGCTAAGTCTATATAAACTTTCTGGACATCTTATGAAACTAATGCTTCTTCGTGTTTCACTTCCTCGAAGTTTCTACATGTTTACTTTGTTCACTTTCCTCTAATCCGCATTTTATTACACCTATTATTCTTCTTCCAGTCCCCCCTTTAAGTAGCATTAATAAAAAAAGATACACCGAGAAAAGAAGATGCTGAAGTATCAAACAGCATGAATACCAAAGCAAAAAGTGCTGCCAAAAATACCTCAGCCGAATGCTCTTCTTCCCAGTTTTCTATCAGATTCTCCAAAACATAAGGAGCATCACTCATGTCCTGAGCATATTCACCCAACATCCATATAAGAGCCGACTTGGCTTTTGGTTCCTGAATGTTTTTGCTGCTGATACCGCCAACAACAGAAATGCAATCATGGCTCCACTGTGGATACTTCCTTAGAAGGTCCTTCACAAGAACCTAACGGAGGAGCCAGACAAGTGGATTTGTTACAAAAATGCAAATAATATGATGGCTAAATATCCCGGTGAAGAGAACGTATGATAAGCTTACCAAAGTTTCGGCAGTGACATAGTCCTTTTCCATCTCCAGAAATTGAAGAAGTCTATCAACAATCGCATTTACATCATACTGCTGCAAAGCAATCTTCCCAACTGCTCGAATTGATTCCCTTGCAATAGCAATATCAACGTTTGCAGCATATTCGCACAGTTCCGTCACTGAATGGACAGAAAATCAAGAATCAGCCACATTGAAGATCCAGAAAAGAAGGGTTTTATCGTTTCAGATTCCATATTGACATAATATGAAACAATACCAATTTCGTAAGTGTTGCTCTCATTTGCAACAGCAGTCAACATCTCAAGCTTCAACTTTTTGACATATGAGGGTTCATTGTACTGGCAGTAGAAATGCTTATAGTCTGAGGCAAAGATGAATGGCGCACGGACAACCAAAAGATGAAGGTGGCTCAAGATTGCGTACGACTGCTCTGGACTTCCAGAACTGACGAGAGTCAGAAGTGGGGATTTAATACGCTCATACACCTATACAAGATCATTTGACATCAGTGAGACACTGATCAAGATAAGCCACTGAAAACCTAATCAATTTTTCTAACGGTGATGACTTTGTTTTGCTAGAGACTAAAATATGATTTCAAGCTTTCAGACAACGTCACCAAAAGTAGTACCATGCTCACTTTTTGAACATTACGGAAACAATTTTCACAAGCTTATCACCATAAATTCCCACGCAAAACAAATTCCATCAGGAATTTTTTTCCATGATTAAAGATAAAGGAGACCGGCTTTGTACCTGTTGATGAACATCAGTCATGGAGAGTGTTAACTGCAGGAAAACTTTGACTGTTGCCAAGACAACAGCACCATTGGCATGCTGAAGTCTGTCTTCCAACAGATTCATAATGTCAAATATATCATTACTATCTGACGGCACATATTTTACTGCCAGCTCAAGTATAAGACATTGCGCCCATTCATTGAAATCCTTGATCCTGCAAGGAAACACCACCATGGTGAATTTTCTTCTCCCTTCTTAGATACCACAATAACAACAACGTATTGTGATTGAAAGTTGAAGGAGGAGCTAAAAGACATACCGATTCAAGAAATAATATATAACTGGTTTGCTAAGCAATGATTCCTTCTCCCGGCATGCTTCCTCAGAGTGGCTTGCTTCTAAACTCCAAATCTCTTGAAGTGCAGACAAGCAATTGGCAACTACCTGACAGTGTATATTATATCAGTAAGGTATCAATCATACAAAACAAGTGATATGCAAGGGAGAGTCTACGTCCAAGTGCATTCAGCAAAATAATCTACGCAGAAAACAAAATTAACCTGAGCATCTGAATCGTGAAGCATCAAACTTTTGAGCGTTGCAGGAAAATCGGCATCGATGCATGTCGAAGCTGAGATGTGATAAAGCTTAAGTACTCCAGTTACAGCGATCGTTCTGACATAGCTGTTATTGTCCTTAAGCCCACTCCCCAAGGGACCAACCAGATACTCCACAAGGTTTGGCACTCGTAACGAACACAAACTCCTCAAAGCAAGCCCACGGATCATAGGATCCTCATCTTTGCAATCCCTTTGGAGAAAATTGATGGTCAGAAGGGAAAGATCAGGATTACCCTTGGCATAGTTTCCAACATAAAGGTAACACATCTTCTTCAGGACAATGTCTGATGTTGCCGAGCACATGACCATTTCTCCAAATACGGATGAGACGTCAATGCCAATAGTCATATAAGATATTACTTTCTTGAAGAGGTCGCGCTTCGAATCATCAACTCCTGGAGCTCTACTTCCAGCTAGCTGGCGAAGCTGGGATTTCAGATCTGTCACTTCGCTTTTCCTGATAAAGAACAAATTATAGTTTCAGTTCACGCTTCATATAACTGAAGAGAGATCAGATTATCGAACATACACACTGGAATTATAGAAATCAAAATCTAACGTCATAGAATTCAAATTGATGGCCTCGTCAGATTCCACAGTAGCTTTTTTGACAGAAATTAGCTCAAACTAACTTAACATTGATCGAGACGATAGATCCGATACAAAGGAGCTTATTAGTTTCTGGATTTAGTATAGGAAAAATGCAGATCATAGAATTCGAGAACTAAGGAGCTGACCGACCACGCATGAAAAGAGATGATCGAAACATAATAATTGATCGATGATTTTCAGCTTAAGAATGTAAGGAAACATTGAAACGAAAATGATCGAGAGAGAAGCAGAGGGATTGAGCATTAGTTACCCTGAAGGTTGTGACGGTGACGGATAACGCTGCGAAGCGGCTGGAGGAGACATGGCTGATATGGTTGCGATTCAGAACACAATTGAATTGTTACGCTGTGAGATCCGCCGGAGCACGGATCACGAGATATCACCCGATCGGAGAGAATCCCACCGAGATTCAGAAGGCAGACGCTGCTAAATTCGAGAGAGAAATTTGGTTCACTGGTCGAGTCTCGTGCGTCGAGAGGTAGAAGAAGATGCCAACGACCCGAATTGCTTTCTACTCCTCATACTTTTCGCTTGCTTCCTAGTTTACCCCTCTATTCTTTATTCATCATTGTACAATCGTGGAAATTGAGCGGCCTAATTGTAAATAAGGAAAGTTCTGGTCCAGCTACCACTCCACAAAACGATGCGTTTTGCTGCGGATATTTTTGTCCAACCTTGCGCCTCCTCACTCCATCAGCAACCGTAAGCTCTCTCCCTCCTCGAACATCCATGGCTGCTCTCAGAAACTAGAGAGAAAACCTGCAGACACGACTATCCTTATATAAAAGAAGCGAAGAGAATCAATCAGATATGAGTTTAGCGCATCTTCCGAGATTTCATTTCTCCATCTTTGCGAAATCATCCATCTCTCTCTCCTCTTCGCATTTCAATTTCATAAACCCTAAGCCTCCGGTTTCAGTAGCCAGAACCCTTTTCTCATTCGCGCCTAAATCTAAAGTCGCGACGGTTGAACCTATACCACTGCCGGTCTCGGATTCATCCGATGTGGATGAGACTCCTGTGGAGATTTCGCTCGACAAGCTTTTTATACCGCCGGAGACTGATATCTCAGGCGACGACCCGTCGAGTCTAACGGCTAGGATAC
>KE155953.1:169952-189569 GCA_000411075.1 Sisymbrium irio
AATTTTAATCGATTAATTTTGGTAAAGTTTTGAGATAACCGAAAAATAGACAATCGGCCCAAACCGATTCGGTTCGGTTCGGTTAATCGAAACGGCAGGACTAATAGAAATACACGATTGGTGGTGGATTTGTTGCCATCTATTACAATATATATATGCATATAAATTATAATGTATTCAATCTATCACCGCAAAAAATAATACGTATGTTGATATCTATATAAGATGGGTAGTAGCATATTTATATACACAAAATCAACAAACTTAAAGAAAAAAACAATGATGTGTTAAAAAAAATTTTACAAAATAATCAGCCGCTAAACCCGTTAATGATTGTCTAAAAACGTACATATCAAGCCGACCAAAAAAAAAAACGTACATATCAAATTTTAAGCAAGTGTAATACTGGATAGACCTAGCGTGACTTTAATTTGGTGGGGCAAATCATATAATATATATATGAATCAAATTAGAGGACATGCATGATCCTGACTTTTTTTGTTCACGTTGATCTAACCTGAATCGATTATTATTGGATTGGATTACACCCCATCAGATCAACCCACAAAGTTATAGCAATACATTTTGTTAGGCATATGAATAATATAATTATATGTATATATGTATATGATCGTCAAGTAACAATAAAAGAGTATATATATATATCTACTGATTTTCGTGAGATGTAAATTATTTTGATTCATGTCAATCTACTTTTCTGAAGTTTTGTCTAGAATATAATTACCGGTTGCACTTTTTACTGTTACTTTTTCTGCTTTCTTGATATTTGAATGGATTTCATAATAAATTGTTTCTTATGGTTATCAGAAAAGCGAGGTTAGTAAACATAGCATAAAACTAGAAATATAAAAGAGTGGTTAGTAAAAACAACAGCATAAAACTCGAAACAAGTAATACCCTTGTCGAATATAATATTGTTATAGGGTTATTATGCGGTGACAGCGTAATTAATAAAGAAGAAAAATAATTACTAGTAGTATTTGTTATGACATAAATGTAAAAACTAAAAAGCAAAAGTAGACTACAGAACGAAAAAGGACAAAAAAATATAATTGCTCTGTAGGGATTCTTTTCACTTGTATTTAAAACCAACTGTAATTTCAATATTTCTTGTAGATTCTGACACCTTAATAATTATATAATGTCGACATAACTGGGACTTGAAGAGAGAGAGAGGAAGAATACATTATACTTAAAACAATATTTTTCACCGTTATTATTATACTTAAAACGTCTTTTTTACTCTTAGAAGTAAAATAATAATGGTGTACAATATTTTTCACCACTATTATTATACTTTTATCTGTAAAAAAATTCACTATTAAAAAAAACCATTGTTTATATAAATCATTTATAACTTTAAAAAATGTTTGATTAACAAGTATTTGTGATCATGAATTAATTATTTTTAAAAATAATAAATAAGAAAACACATTTTGTTAATTAAATTTATAAAAAGTTAATATATTTTATTTTATTGTTTTGTCGTAATTTTCAATAATCAAAAAAATAATTTTTAAATTTTAATATTAACTTTTAAATTCATTTATAAAATTTTAAACGATTTAGACTTGTAAAACGACTATAATAACCAATTTTTTAACATTTTAAAAATTAATTAATAAATAATAAATATCTTGTTAACTAAAATAATAAAATTTAAAATATATTTTTTGTTTTTTAATTTTTTGTTAATACTTTATCGTATTTCTATAATTAAAAATTGATTTTCTAAATTTTATTATTAAATTATAGTAGATCGTTTATAAATTTTAAAAGATGATTACCACGATTAATCAATTAATGTAATCGATAAAATACTTTAAAATATTTTAAAGTAATTAATTAATATTTTTGAGAATTATCCTAAATTAATATTCTACTTTGTTTTCTTAAGCTCAGTAGTTACATGAACATCAGATTGAAAAAAATTACTAGTCTCTTCTTCTTCTTCATCTCTGTTATATTTACATACAAAAGAGTAGAAAAACCAGGTAACCAAATCAATTAGCTAAAACAGCCAAATCTGCCAAACTAAAGAATTTCGACAGAGATGTGCTATCATTTTTATTCTGTCACTTCAGCCACTTTTTAATAATATAATATTACTTAAATTAATTAAAAATGTCAAGAAAGGTAACCATTTTTTTTTTGTTAATGTCTTTTTCAGCTTACATAGACCTACTAACTTGCATTTGTAAGAGAACTTAAAACGTGAATTCGAGAGAGAGAGAGAGAGAATCTGAGAAGCTCACTGCTTCGCTGATTTTGAGGAGAGAGAGAGAGAGAGAGAGAGAAGAGTACCTCACAAGACTTGCACAGATATTAGACGAGAAGACTTCGCATTGTCTTTACTTCTCTGCACTTTCTGGGCTCTTCTTCTTCTTCTTCATCTTCTTCTTCAACAGACAAACAGCGCCTCTCAATTCTTATTCTCATAAGCCAAAGGTGCCTTCTTTCTTCTTCTTCTTTGAATCTTTGATGTGAGTCTTCTTGCTTTATAGTTCCATCTCCAGATTGCTGCAATAGAGCTGAAACTCCGTCTGATTTTTTTGTCCCATCTCTTCTTTCTTTTCTGATATTTTCTTCGTTCGATGATCCTTTCCTTTGTTTGGAATCTTCCCACCTTATCTGGTGGGTTCGTTCTTTGTGTTTCGAAAGATTGCGTCTTTGCTAATTGAAAAATCAAAGCTTTATGCTTTTAGCCAACATTGTGAGATATTAAACTCTTATGAAATTGAACAGTCATGTATCGATTCTTCTGAACAATGTTTAATGCTCTCCATCATCATCATCTGAGCTAAACATTTTCTCTCTTTTTTTTTTGTTTCCGACGCAGATCAATCATGTCTCAACATCCAAACAATCAAATGGCCCCTGGTTCCGTTCTCCATTCGACAAAACCGGAGTTGTCAGGGCTTAAGAACCGCAAAATCATCTCTGCTGTCTTTGAAGGAAAGTCTCCATCGGATTACGAGTCAGCTTGGAGCCCGACATCTCCTTTGGAATTCAGATTCTTCTCGAGTTTAGGGAATCCCTTTGGTGGCTCTTCTTTGAGGTCAATCCCGAGAATGCATCAAAAGAGCTGGGATTCTGGCAAAGTAGGCTTGAGTATTGTGGATTCTCTCGATCATCATCACACTGACTCTTCAAGGATTCTTCTTCCGTCCCCGGATAGTAAAAACATGATCTTTGGGTCGTTGATGAGAACTGTGAACCCCTTTGCCAAAGCTCCTTTGCGCAAGGATGATGATAACCCCATTGTTGATTTGATTGAGCTGGATAGCTCTGGTGCTGGGAACATCAGTGTCAACAACCATGATGCTTGTCAAGTGATGGAGCAAACCCAAGTATCAAGTACTGAGCATATCGAGAGTGACATCGAGATCTCAGAGGACTACACCTGTGTTATCTCACATGGTCCTAACCCCAAAACCACCCATTTTTACGGGGATCAGGTTCTGGAGTCGCTAGAGCTCGATGGGATGAAGAAACGTTCTTGTGAAAACAAGAAAGAGAGCATTTTTGTTATTGCTTCTCCTGACTTGACAACCAGTGCTGATGTGTTACCTCCCGATGACTTCTTGAGCTTCTGTTTCTCCTGCAGAAAGAGGTTGGGTATGGAGAATGATATATACATGTACAGGTACTCTTCTTCTCTGTCTACTCTAGAATTGGTCCTCCTTTTGTGCACTTTGACATTGAAAGTTTGGTTCTAGAATGCATATGGCTCTTTTAAGTGTAACCTAGTCGAATACAATGGAAACGTCTTGTTAAATTTCGGTGTCTTGGTTTGGTTTTTCAGTGGATACAAAGCTTTCTGCAGTAGCGAGTGCCGTTCAGATGTGATTCTTCTGGATGAGAAAATGGAGGAGGAAGAAGATGAAGAAGAAGCAGCTAAGTCTGACTCGTCTTCAGACAAGGATCTGTCTAAGAAGAAGAGTAACGGTGTGATCTTCACCGTGGGCTGAGGTCCAACGCGCCCACCATATCCATGATCGGTTTGAGTCCATGAAAAAAAAGGAAAGGTAGAAGCTTGAGCTGATCATCTGTTCAAGAAAAAGAGCTGCTGGTTTCTCTAAACTAAGGCGGCCATGGATGATCATTTTTGTACATTGCTTGTGCTTCTACTACCTAACAAAAAAACAAACAAACAAAAAAGGACACATTCGGTCTCATCTTTCATGGTTTTGGTGGGTGATTGCCATTGGGGCATTGTTTATTGTTATGGATATTTATAATTATATGGTTCTTTTGTTCAGAGATGACAATCTTAATTATATAAGAGGGTAGAAGATGCCGGTTTTTGTGGCTCCCCTCCAGTTATCTCTTTTTCATTTGTTTATTTTTGGTGCTACCAGAAAATTTCAAAGGAGTCAGTGGTCTTTGTATTAAGCGAGTCCCATGAAAAGAGGACCTATGAAGAAAGTTTCTCTACTCTTTTTCATTTTTGTGAACATCATATGATAGATTATAACTCTGTTTTGATTTTAGTTAGATTCTCCATTCGAAGAACACATGCCTAAAAATTCCTTGGATACCAATTGGATGAGTTTAGAAGGCAAGTTAAGCAAATATACATCTCTCAATACATTTGATAGTAACAAGAGATCTTGGGATTTGGAAAAATTGGCCCTCTTGCTCTTTTACAACTTTAATAACTGAGAGTGAGAGCGGTGTCGCGATTCTGAACCTCTCCTATCAAAATTCAACTAAAATCTCGACAAGAAGAAGCATTTTTGCTGAGAAGCTGAGGTGGATGGAAGTATCACCAAAACCTCCATGGATCCTTGTATGGAGGAACATAACTATCAGTAGGAGGAAGAAGCCTAAAGGATTCAACTGCTCTTTCTAATACCGGTCCCATCTGCATTTTATAACAAACACACTCAAAATCAGACACCTTCACACTTAAGACTACAGATCAACAGAAATTAGAGGTTACAGGTTTTGTACCATGTCCCACTGTTTGCCAAGAGTTGAGGCGTTTATGGTGTATAAGAACCCTGCAAAAGGTGAGATTTAGGTAAACGTTACGAGTTTAAAATTAACGTTAGCGCTGGCTAAAAATTCCAAACATCGAATCGGATAAACCCCTCGTGAAAAGTTGTTTACCATCCCGTTCAGCTGTTGAAGAAATATAATGTCTGTAAAGCTTTGATGCTTCAGCCTGCCCAAAGAACATAGTAAAGGAGATGATCAGATCATAATCAAACCCATTATGTCTTTAAACAAGAAGGATCTGGTCAGAAATAGAGAGAGAGTTACGATTTTGGTTGGTGATTTGCGGACAAGGTATTCGTAGTACCAGTAAGGCTCCCCATCAATCTGCATATAGAAACCATGTGCGGGTCATGCGTTTGGTAGTTTCAATTTCTCTTTTACGTTGTTATAGAAGATCATACTTACATCAGTAGAATGTGCATCAAGAACCGAGCTCTCTTCTAGACGCTGACTTGAAGTGACACGCTGCAGGAAATGATACGAACAAACTCATTCGAACAATCTGATTAAAAAAGTTTGAATTTGTTATGAATGATGTCTTTCATGTGAGATGAGTTACCAATGCTGATTTATCAGACAAAACAGAGTCAGCGACGTCTTTGGCTGTCCATGTTTTCTTGTCTTTTGATGTTAGGAATCTTGAGTTTGGGGGACCTATCTGGATCAAGAACCGTAAAAGACATAACGCGAGAAAGACAGCAAAGAGAAGCAGTCTTATGGTAGGTGGACAACACAAAAACTTACCGAAACAGAAATCACGAGGTTGTCGATGAGATCAACTCGTTCGGAAACGATCCTTAAACGCGCATCAGCTGGACCAGTTGAAACAGATTCAGTCACAACTTGATGCATATAAGGTTACTGGAATGGTGGTGATATAAAGGAGAAGAAATGGACAAAAAAAGCATTCAGAAATCCATGGAGTCGTCAAAGGAAACCACTTACGAGAGAGAGGTGCAGCTGAAGAGTAACGTTCAGGCTTTCTTGATTCGACCCTGCATCATCAAATAAAGTTGAAACTCACATTGAATTGTTAGGAAGCAGTACATGAAATGATTGAGCCAAAGAGACAAAATAAGTACCATTTGAAGACAAGCTTCTCAGATGGAAAGTCGAGTGGGTAAGCATAAGAATAAGCATTGATATCATCCACCATAGAACCCATTTTCAGGTCTTCAGCACCCATTTTCACTGCTTCTTCTTCTGCATGAGTGACTGAAAATAACAGAAACACAAACATTGAAGTACATGACCACTAGTGGCCTTAACACAGTAAAGAAGTTCCCTACTCACAAACCATCAACTAAACCCATTAGAGCTAAAAAGTAAAATTGGCAAAAGCATTCGAACCAAACATTACCAGAAGACGAGAGTGGCAAGAGCATGGACAAGGGAGAGGAGAGAGCAATTAGCACCAAGTCCCTACGAGAAAGCCCCTCTTCCGAAGAAATCGATCTCGTAGAAACAGCGGAACGAGCAATCATCAGCTCCTTTGATCCTCCTCCATGATGATACTTGCTCGAAATGCTGCTGCTCCTGCTCCTGAAAATGCCATCGAAAATTACAAAAAAAAAGCTTTGGAATTTCGAACAAAATACAGACAGAACCTAAAAAGGATAACTTCAGAAAAAGTAGTTACTTGAAAAGACGATAGGTCGGAGAGGAGAAAGATGGACAGAGAAGAGCCATGTGGCTACTATGGCGTTTGTAGAGAGAGCTTTACTTGTTCCTCCTTCGGCTCATCCATCCATCCACACTCTTTTGTTTTGATACTTTCTAAACCGGTTTTCGATTGTTACGGATTGGTGGTATTACTTAAACCAAACCGTAAACTAGAATTCACGTCCGGTCTAGTGGAATCTGATTTTCTGTATTGGTTGTTGTCACGTCCTTAAATTGTACCGAAAAAAGAGAATATTCGGTCTCTCTCTATCCCGGTCGAGGATAAGGATAACGGTCTATCCAAGCAGACCCTGTCGTGATACATTCAAGTAAACGGGTCGTCGTCACTCTTGTAAATTGTAATGATATAAAATATATACGATATAATTGTTTGTTGGGTGCATTTTCTTCTTGTCTTTACCGATTTTGCCACTGGCATTTTTAAGGTGTCGCCATCTTCAACGCTAGTTTTTTTCTCTGGTAAGCTCAATTTCTCTCCTCATGTTTCGTTAATCCTTGTCCTTTTTACGTCCATCGTTGACGAGGTCAAGACACGATCCCTCCCTCTTGGTTTTTTCGAATTCTGCATATAATCAACTCTTCTTCCCTTCATTATTTCCTGCGTCTGTCTGGAATCATCTTCTTCTTTTCATTTTGTCACAAATTGTTCTCTTTTTTTTTGCCTCCTCTGGTTCTCTAGTTTCCGCCATCCGTTTGTTCATGCAGTAACGCGATTCGTGATCAGGTTCTCTAATTGTTACTTACATGCCAAGTTTCTTCATGAAAAAGTCAAAATATTTGAAAATGTGGCAACGATTTTGGTTTCTTCTTTGTGTCATTAAAGAGATCAGTTCATGCTCTGAAAGCAAAAACAATTTCATCATGGCTTAGCTTCTTGATCTTTTGGTGATGGCTCCACTTTGAACTTGGTGTCTTTCTTTGGTTTAAATGATTCTGCCATGCATGATTTCATATTTTTTGATTTTGCAACATAAGGCATCATTGATTTTGTCTTTTCTTGTGTTATATAATGCTCTCTTTGTTAATGGATACAAATTCGAATTTGGCAGCAGTATCATCATTCTTAGCAAGACAGGAGAAATGAAGCCAGGAGCATTTGCATTGAATCCGCATGCAGCATCATATGTTCCACTCTCCAAAAGAGTCGATTTCCCTGACATGGACGGTCTCGTGTTTCCCGACCCGGCCACACACATCAGTTTTGCAGGCGTCCAAGTCTCCATGCCGAACAAATCCTCTGACTTGGCGTACAAGCAGATAAGGGATGATGATCTGGATATGGAGATGGATATAGACATGGATATCGAATACCTTCTCGTCACATTCTCCGGTCTCTCACAAGAGTCTATAACTGATGTATACCTCGCCAATAGTGGGGACCTTGAAGCAACCATCGAGATGCTGAATCAGCTTGAGGTTAAATTCAATTACTCAATCTCTCGTTTTTCCATTCACTTGCAACATCATAGTTTCTCACATATTCAACAACATTTGTTATACACTCTTGTGAGAATCTGCACTGACAAATACACATTCAGTCTCCCTGCAATAGGCCAGAATGCTAATGCTGAATCTCTTAAGTGATGATTTTCTTATCACCATTCATGCAGATATACAGCACCGAAGCTGAAGAAAGCCTCCCAGAGACGCTGGATATTGGGGATATCTGTGAATCGGGGCCTTCAACCTCAAAAGCTTCGACACAAAAGAATGTACCTACTGAAGTCGCTGCCTCGTCATCATCGGTTATCCCCACTGCACCTGTATCGGCCTGATCTGATGATTCCTTGGTTGTCAAGTTTCTGTTTTATTTTTGTTTGCACACCCATAATAAGTACAGTAATGAATGGGTTGTCGTGTCAATGAAGTTGATGCTAATCTTAGGGGAAATGATATGCGAGTTTTTGGTAAAATGTATAGTTTTTGGAAGTGCAAATCTGAGTCGTGTGTTGTTTGGCAGATTAGTCTGGTCTTTTGGCCCCTTTTTTTTGCAACTTCATTTCTTATGAATCATATTGATATGTTTGCTTTTGCTTATCTTGCCATTTTTATCTGTTACTGACAATAACAAAAGAAAATTGGCTCTGAGTAGCGGGATATTATGTACTAATCATTGTAACACTATATTTTTATGACAAATGGAGAATCCTTGGTTTCTTGAGAATATGCAAAAAACAAATTTTTAAAAATGATGTCTAGCAACAAAATGGGTTGATATGCTAATGTCAATAGTTTATAATAATAATAATAAATTCATAATAATGGCAACTGTCTTGGTTTCTTGGACACAATACAATGGCATGAGATATTACATGGTAAATCGATCGCGGTTCGGTCGATGCCAAAAACCAAAATCAGGTACGAGCTTTAATGACGAAAAATATAACGAAACGGACTGAGCTGAGAGTAGTCCGGGCTTAAAACGGTCAATGCTGAAACCGGCCCGTTTCAGCCGATCATAACAACCCTACTCTTTCAAATTGTCAATAACAACCTTTTCTTAGAGACGTCTCGTGTTCTTGACGTGGCGAAAACCACAAGACACAGAGACTAAACTAGTATTGAGCTAAGACCAACACCAACTAAACCATTCGGGTATAGTTCCTTCTTAGGAACCTTGATCTCATATATTTATTAATCTCATATATTTATTATTATGCTGAACAATTCTTCAAATCCACTGTTGTAAAACCGGATAACTGATTTTCGTTTTTTAAGAGAGAAAAAAACACCAAAAATGTTTTATGAAATTTTATTTTTGAAGTTGGACTATTTCGAGCTTTGCATTCTACGATGGCTACAAAACGAAGGTAGTTTTCCAAAAAGCTAAAGAGAGAGATTAGCGAAACGAAGAGAAACTACAACTACAGGGAAACTATCAACAGAGATTTTAAAATCCTCTGTTTATTGACCGGTTCCGATCATAGTGTTGCCCTGAGCCATTTTGATTATCCCACCAACCATCTTGAGGCGGCCTAACCGTAGTCCTGCTTAGATCCTGAAGACCACCCATCTCGGGTCTGAAGCCGGGAGGTGGAGGTGGGGGTGGTGGAAGCTGGTGGCTAGGGATATTTGGCTGCCATTCCGGTATGTCGTCGTCATCATCATCATTATCATCATAGCTGCTTGCAGATTTTCCATACTTGTGAATGAGCTTTCTTACTTGATCCAACGACTTGGATTGAGGCGGTAACGGCTGAGGAGACGAAACTGGCACGACCGAGGAACTGAAGTTAAATTCCGGTAAATCATCATCATCTCTCGAAGGTACAGGACCAAACCCAGGTGGCACATCAGCATCGTCTTCTGCAATAGCTCTGACTCCATAACTATGATGGTGGTTCCCCATTGATGCAGGTTTGTCTGTGACATTTACTCTCTGCTTCTTGTTTTCAGACAAAACAGAGGTTCTAGCGCCAGACGAATAAGAATGCTGACGTTTCAAACCGGGCTTGTGAACGGGTCGTCTCCACACAACAACTCCAAGCAACCCAATATCCAAAGACTTGACTTCATCAAGCTGGTCTTTAGAGATGACTTTTGTAAGCAAATCTAGAGTCTCGCCACGTGTTGGACAAAGGTAAAGCTCCACGCCTGAGGCTGGCTCTGCGTAGCCAACTCTCTGATCAGCAACGTAGGAATCAACAACCTTTAACCAAAAGAAGAAAAAGGTTTAGACCATTGATTCTGTTCTCAAATGCGTTGTGTAAAACTCCAAGTTAAGACTATTAAATATTGATTTGATTTCTTTACCTCAAAAAGGCTGCCACGCTGGCTCTTAGAAATGCCGTCTTTACAAGCCAAGTACATTACCTGCAATGCAAACAAAAAATACCCATGAGTACAATAAATTACCCAAAAAGATCTGACTTTTAGATTTCTCTTTCATGCATAAATGACGTTAGCTTGTGCTTTGGCTTTAGGTAAAGGATGGTTAAAAAAGAGAAGTTAATTTGGAAAGTTTATTGACTCGATGGTTTTTGCATGTTGGGGGTCGAAAGATTCTTTGTAAGATTTCCTGATTATTCTATACATATCTCCGCAGACACATTGACTCAGATAGAGACAAAAAGAAAGGACTTTGCATCCAAGTTTTTTGGATGGAATAATACAAAATTTGACACAATCAATATAGTTGGCTGCGCATTCCTCTGACGCACAACATGTGAATGAACAGTTTGAGTGTAATCTCTTTTGCTTTCTGGTTTCCATGAAGAGAAGACAGAAGAGTTTTGAGATGAGACAAGAGTAAGAGAGTTAAGCACTAAATATATAACAAGTAAAAGGGTTACTTCTATTGTTGTTTGAAGGAAGAGATTATTCAATGTAAATATGCTACTACAGTGATAACAAAAGAAAGCTTTGTATACCATTAGGGTACGGCTTCGAGACTTAGGAAGCTCTTGAATAAACTTCCCAAACCCACTCAGCCTAACTCTACCCTTCACTTCCACCATTGCCGGCCACTCACTCGTGTCTACTTTCTCACCACTGCCAAAGAAACACCCAGTCAGAGAATGCATATTTTCTCACTTCAACTTTTCTTGGTTAAACCATATATCAGCAGAAAGCAAACGTATCTACTAAAGATTCAAGTCTGCGGATAATCTTAATACAGCACGGAACCAAAAAATATCCAGGGTGCACAAGTTTATTTGATAATAACTAAAATTGATTTCTCTCTGAAACTATCATGATAAACTGGTACAAAGGAGAACATTAAGCCTAGGCATGGAGACTCTAGAGCATTCCCTACTCTGTTCAGAATACTTGATCCCTTTAAACTGATCCTAGGCACTATCTAGCTTGCTGATGCAAGTCAAATGAACTCTTATCAGTATCTAACACTGAGCTAATTTTCAATTTAGCTAGTAAAAACCCTATTCTCAAGCTTATTCAAAAACCAATCTAGTCGAATCAGAAATGAGATTTAACTTGGTAACCGAATTCCAATCCAAGTAACAGTTTAACAGTTAAACAGTAAAGAAATCCTCTACTCCCAAAGAAAATAGTATCAAAAGAAATAAAATAATCGTGAGATAACAGTTTAGATGATAAGAACTTACCTTTTATAAATTCCATTGACAGGGACTACGGAAGACATACTCAGTTGCAGTTTTCCATGCCATACTTTTTCTCCCTTAACATCAACAAGGGCGGGCGGTTTCTCAAGTCCAGAGACATCCTCGTCAGGTTTGACATTGGCGCCAGATTTTGGGGAAACTTCATCGATCTTCTCGGGGTTTGGTTTAGGAGAATCTTTATCACTTACTTCCTTCGGAGATCCTTTAGGAGAATTTGAAAGTGGCCCAACTTCGGAGTCACTTTTCTCGGACGCAGACACCTGCATTTCAGAATTACCGGGTGGACTTTCAAATGGAGGTTCAGAGTCCAGGGATTCCATGAATTCATCAAGCGATACAATCGGCGGAAGAAACTCCACGTCCTTCAACTCATCATCCATCGCCAAACCTTGCATGGGATCGATCTCTTCAGTCGAGGGAGGAATATCACGTGATGTTGCTTTATCAGTTTTTGCTGTCTCATCTTTGAGAGGGGTTTTGGCAGAATGAGATTTGGCTTTGGGTCGACGTTTGCTACGTGACGTGATGCCAGCAGAGACATCTACCATGCCGCTATCAACGGGATCAATTTCAACCTGGAATTCACCCTTATGCGTTTTCCTCACCAGACTTCTGACATCAATATCTGTATCCCGCAGGACAACCATCTCTGCCATCTTTTCAGCTTTGGCTTGTCGCCACTCAGAAAGCTCCTTGGAAGCCAGTTCTTCGGCTGTCATAGAACACAACCTCTCAGCAGATATCGCCTCAGACATTACTCTTTCTCTTAGCTCAGGATTGTTCTTATCTTTCAAATTGAATAAGAGGGACCTTCCCTTCTCTCTGTACTTTTTGTTCACACCTCCAAATAGTTTAAACAATTCCATTTCAATTTTAGATGCCAAAGTTTCTGGATCCTGAAGTGACTTTTCACCATCGGTCCCATAATCCTTTGTCTCGCCAAGATCTGAAACATTGTCCAGAACCCATGAGAGTTCATTACCCTCTAAAAGGTCATCGTTGGAAAAAATAATATCTGTAAAAGGAACATCATCCCGAGGGAAAACCTCGTCATATTGAGACTTAAGACCATCGGATTGATCAACACCGGTAACGAATTCCGACATGGTCCCTTCGCCTATAGGGACACTGAAGCTAGCAGGTGATTCCGACATGGTCCCTTCACCAATAGGGACACTGAAGCTAGCAGGTGGTGTAGGTTGAAAACTTTGAGTATTCTCCGGATTCACCACAGGGGTTTCTCCACTCTCTGAATTTTCTTTGACTTTGGGGGATTCATCATGTTGCTGAACCAAGGCCAACGCAGACGCTAATGACTCCCTCATTTTAGACCTCACAGTCTCATTAACATCATCCTTGGGTTTCACTAACCCTCGAGGCGGGATCTGCTGCTTCTTGTTAACGACAGGCTTCCCAGGTTTCTGGAGAGCAGAGTCCATCTGCGACACATTCTTGCCATGCATCAGCGAATGGAGGGTCTTCTGAGAAAGCGCATTGGTGGGAATATGAAGAATCCCATTGCTTGCAGGAGACAAGTGCTGGAGCCATGGTCTATACTGCTTGTTTGGTGCCTCGGGTGCAGTAACACTTAAATTGGCGTCAGGTGGTGAGTTCCGCTTTCCTGCTAACTGCATGGACCTGCCAAACTCTGCCATATCCATCAACAAGTTTTGCTTTCCTTAATCCGCAAAGAGAGAGAAGCTCCAGATGAGTTTAGCATTCACCTCAATAGCTGCAAGGTAAATTAAAAAACAAAAACAAAAGATTCAATATGTGTTTTCTCGCATATCAAATATCAATGCTTGAAAATCTGCTCCTTGACATGACGAAGGCACCCAGAAAAATAATATACATCTCAACTGTCGAAAACGATATCACGACCTTAACTACACAGCGAGATTACCTAAAATCGGATAGTCTCATGATAAATCGAAACCGAAAGGGAAAATCGATTAGATTCAACAACAATAATCAGGATTTCAACGATGTGTATTTAGATAGAGACCACTGACCCCAAAAGCTTTCTTCTAAACAAAATCTATTAAATCGAAACCAATCCATCTCACGTAGACTTACCTCAACACAGAAATCAGAGCAGCCTCGTGTTCAAGGGAGCCTGTAATGCAGAGAGATTCGGCGGTTCGCGATGAAACCCTAAAGAACAAAATCCGGATGAGACGGATTATCGTTTGTGTTTAACTTTCGGCTTCTTTTTCTTACTCGGCGATAAAACAAAAGAAAATATAAGAAACTGTGTGCTCCTCCTCGCTCCATCTACGTGTGGCTGCATATTGGGCTACTGGGCTTGAGAATGAAGCCTGTTTAAAATTATGTTGAAGGCCTATTATAGCTTATTCCTTCAGTGCATATGCCATTGTCAATGGCCCATTGACTAGTTCTCTAAACCGAAGCCACAAAAAAAAAACAAAGACTAGTTCTCTAAACCGGGGGACAAGCATCAGAATATTTCTGTCTTTTTTGAGATGAAGTGATGAACTATGGCCTTGAAATATTTCGTGTAAAAAACACAAAAAAAAATCAAATTTCTGTTCTTTTACTATACTTAACTAACGATCATAAATAGTGTGAAAAAACAAAATTTATTAAAAATTCACGAAATTGTTGGCCTTTTTTTCCCTTTCTTATTCTGTCCATTTTTGTCGACAATGAAACAAAATTTTCCCCGATCACATGCGACTGGTCAAGAGAGTTTTTTTTTCTTTTTTGGTAAGAGAGTTGGGAGTTACCTACGCCTATTTGGCTTTTTTAAATGGTTTGATTGTACTCAATAGTACACACAAAATTTTATACATATCCACGTTAATAAACAACTAAAATATCAATCTTCATTCCTTTGTATCATATATTCATATAGATATCTGTATTACACCTTTATTAATCTCTTAAATCACCTGAAAACCCAATAGTAATTAAAAAAAAAAAGACAAAGACAACATCTCGTCAGCCTTCTCATACAAGAAAATAGATATAAGCAAGACCTTTCTGTCTTATATAAAAAACCTAAACCACAACAACTCTTTTAATATGATGAACCATCTCATTTCAAAAGTAGTACTAGAGATTAAAAAAAAAAATTATTTGTAAAACCCCACACTCCTCATACGAAACCCCTTTAAAATAAAACAACGACCATCTTATGGCTTACGAACGCTGAGGAGCTTAACATCGTCGATCACGGGACCACACAGTGACGAGAAATCATCGCTTCTCATCGCGTAAAACGTGCTGTAAAACATAATCCTCGTCCGGTTCGAAACCGCCACGAAGCGCAAAGAAGCACGTTTGAAACCTCCCTTCCCTTTCGACTCATAAGGAACCTTTAAAGTGTCTTTTCCCGCAAACGCCTCGACTATCATCGAGCCTTTGCATGCGTTGTTGGCATCTCCAACCGCAAAAGAAAGCACGTAAGTCTTCCCGATGATGGTCCGAGCCACCTGAGCGATTGCGCTTTCTTTCCCCGCAACCAGCTCTACGGCTCGACGGCCTTGTGGGACCGAGAAGTGTTCAACGTCAACATATTTGATGGCTTTGAGCGATTCGATCATCCAAGCAGGTAAAGGAGAGTGGTCATCTTCTATGAAAGGAGGAATCAAAACGCCGGTTGTTGCGTTTGGGAGTATATAGGGACCTTCTTCAAATCCTCCGTTTTTCAATATATTCTCTGTTTCGTATAACAGGGGAAAAAACATCAACGGATTAATTGTTGTATACGTTTTGGCTAACACATGCCACAGACAACAAACATTAACATTTTAATACTTAACCTGTCCGTTGGAAAATATGTTCTTGCTATAATTATAAATACTATTGGACATACAAATCGACATATTTATATCTGAATAACTTAGTTATTTATGAATTGAATTTATTTATATCAAGATTTTTCTTTTATTGAAAAACTGAATTAAACGAAATTAAATTTTTAGAAACCAATGCAGTATAAGATTCTACAAGCAGAGAAACTTCAAAATGCCAACAACCCTTAACTTAAGACCCTGACTATAACTAGCTAGCACATAAAAATTGTAAACATGACAGATCACGCATTGGATGATTTATGAATATAAAACTGTCTAAAAATAATAATAAATATAAACGCAACAAACACAAACTTACTATTGGTAGGTCTTGGAGGGTATAGAGCCTTGATTGCTACACCATCAATAAGTGGTCCACAGGCAGGATCTTCTTCCTCGCCAGGATTATGAATCAAGACCTCTGCCACGTCACTTTCGGCCTGAAACGCCCAAGCGTATAGGTCCCACCCGCTGCTACTGTACACCGTCTGAATAGGAATAACGCCCGAGTCAGGTGCCACGGATATGTTGAGGCGTTCGTCTTGAGCACAAGTTCTTGCGGCACTGAACGTGAGCGAGTAGTACATTCCTTTTGTCACGTTAACTCTCTGTTTGATAGATGCCTCGTTGCCTAACCGGACGGCAAATTTTCCGGCGGGAACCACGAGGAGCATGTCTCCTTGCTTTTGACCGGATTTAATGTATTCGACGAAGCCCGAAAGCTCCCAGCTTGGAATCGCGTTCTTGTTTATCACTCGTGTTCCTTTCATGTCCGATGGTTTTGGTCCAAGCTCGAAGTCGCCGTTTGGTAACATCCCTGCGTTTGAAAATTACGATTTCACCCTCAGGTTTAATGAATTTGGTACATTGCTTTGGTTTAGGTTGATTTTGGTCAAATATAAATAATATTATCTGCACTCTGCAGGCGTAGTAAAATACGGAGAAATGGTTTGTAACTATATCCGGATAAAAACAAAAACTGGGATGTGTTTTGTAAAACGGACAAAGAAAAGAGATTTCGTAATTGGACCCACGTTACGTATAATTAATAGAACATATCCAAGAGTGATATTGTCAGAAACGGGCATAAAGGTAAATGAGACTCCAAACCGACTTACAAAATTAATCAATTCCCCGAAAAAATAAAAGTACAGTAAATATTTAACACAATGGTCCCGACCAGGCTTTTTTTTCCGACCAGGCTTTTTTGTTTAGTTGTTATTGTTATCATGTCCCAGTTGTTGGTAGAAATTAGAATGTAAACAGAATCAAGCTTTTTTCAGTCACGCAAACAGAATTAAGCTTTCTAAAGAAACAAATCACTAAGAACATGATTATTGATGGGTTTTTAAAAGAACTCTTATTAATTTAAATAAATGTAAAAAAAAAAAATAGGAGAGAGAGTGTTATAGTCTCTTATTTTGGAGTTTTAGAATCTTTTTCTCATATTATAATAGATCCACTATCCATGTATCAATTTTCTATTAATCGAATTATAATCTTGATTAAAATATTATTATTTTGTTTTTTTTTTAAAATTCACTATGACTTTACCAATAATGATGCTCTAAGTCTCGAGAGGAAATAAGACACCAAAGAAAAATGGTAAAGACTGTATATACGTTTATCTATGTATGCAATTAATGATTACCGTCACGGAAGCAGAAGACGGAGGTGACGGTGGAGATTAGAAGAACGAAGAGAAACGAGACGCTGTCTCCTTTCATTGTGAAACGACCAAAGTACAGAAGACTAGAGAAAGGGAGATAGAGATTTTAACAAAATTATGGGAATTATGAGAGGAGCGGCAATTGCTTATATGGATTTCCAACTTGCAAAATACCTCTATATTTTGCTACAAATTACGGATCTATGCCACTGATGTGTTTTGCGTATCCACGTGAGGCCGTGACTCACTCTTTTGGGATTTAGCCGATATTGCTGAAGAGAAGAGCAAACAGGGTCATTTCTGGAAACTGTTTTCGTTTCTCAAAGTTTTATTTCTGCCGTCAGATTATCATTCTTAAAACAAAAAAAAGTTTTTGACGTTATTATCGCACATATTCTTACATTTTATATAGTTTTTCCATATTTCGAAACAACTCTTGTAAAAAAACCTAATTATGTAAGAGGGATATGATTAGCAAACATCAATTTCGATGTTGTTACTATCAGTATTCACACATTTAACATTTGATGCAGGTTAACAGCATTTAACTCCTAGTCGCCAACGAACGTTTTCCACTTATCCTGCTATTTCTTGCATGGCCTAAATAACATTACTGTGAGTTTTTATGGTTATTAATGCTATTAATAATCTTGATTTTGTTGAAATCTATCAACTAAATCACAACTAGGACTTTGATATATGTTACCACCATTTAAAATCTATGTTCTTTACTTAAGAATTTGGTGATTATCTGTATTGATTTATATATATGTCTATCTATAAATTAAATATAAAACACATGACGTTTAATTTGTTTTTTGACATAAACACAGGTGTAAGATGTTTGGATGATTTACAAATATTAAGATATAAACGCATAAATTTTGTCTAACTTAGCTGATTATTTAAGCGGTTAATTAAACATACGGTTTTAATCTGATAAACCATGTTGTTCAAGCTATGAAAACAAAAACACATATAGAGCCTTTACTTTTACTGGTAAACGCATAAGTAGTTAACTGTGTGCAATTGGTGTGGCACGAATGGAAAACTATATAGGCATGGTTCATGATTGATTAGTTGTAATAATGTATTATGCTCCAAGCAAAACATCAACGCATTGAATGATACCATCATTTAGGAGTGAGTTGGCAAATTTTAGAAAGAAATAAGGACTTTCGTAAACAGCTTTTGCATGTTATTTGTTTTAATTTAATAAGAAGCTACGAAAGATCGTGTTGATTCATATCCACATGTGGGTCAACAAATAAGGCCTACATGGTCTGATATTAAAGTAACTTTGAAGTTTCAAGTACTAGTCTGATTCTGATATCATAACTTTGGAGAACTTATTATATGTTAGAGATCTTTACAAGTAAAAATGCAACCAGTGAAAAAGCTATTTGACTCATGTGGCTGAAATACAGTGGCCAATGGGTATGAAGTGGCGTTACTCCGAGGAGGATTTTGTGAGCTTTTTTGTGATTCTATCGTAAAAAAGTATATAATCCGTTGGATCTCACTTTTTACGATTTGCATTAATATAATTGATTTCCTCTTTCTGACAACATTTGAGTCGTTGTCTTTTCTCGGGATTTTGTTTTCGTTGTAATCTACTTTTTTGTTTATGTTTAAATTCAATTGTAGTGACTGTTCAGCTATGCCCTCGTTCGGCTAAAATCTGGACGTAGGATAACAGTCATCAATGTCGGCCGAGGCCTTTGCAATTTTGTGTCTTGTTCTCAAGTTTTTTCTTTATTTTAAATCAAAATAAGAGATTAAGAAGGATTGTATATTGATAAAAAGCCTTTTAACTTTCTATAAAATTTGCAGTAAGGGGATTTTCTTTTACTTATAACTTATTGAGTCTTCTTAATCTATGATTCTTTTTCTTTTTTTGATTATATTGTTCACAGGGCACCATTTGGATCCTTAATTTGAGTGAAGATGAGCATAGAGACAAGGGGGTGAATGAGTGAACGTGGGTGGGGCCATACGGCTGACGGTGTAGTGTGAATGGGACCCACTTGAAAAGGAGACGGCAGATTACGAGAGAAACAGAGCGCTAAAGCCACCATCGTGCGAGTGTCTCGACCTCTTTATTTAGACACTTCTTTTACTATTTTACGGGCCCATGGGCCGATTCCAACTGTGCCCGCTTATAGCAAAGCAGGCAACATTCATTGATTATTGTGTTTTCATTATTTTTAAGGCATTTTTTAATTAAGCAAATAATATAGTGTTGTCACGGTTTGATTGATAAAAATATACTATTCAAATATACAGTACACCAATTTGTTTCTCTTTTTTTTTTTTTTTCTTCCCTAAAACACCAATT
>KE155953.1:189757-209751 GCA_000411075.1 Sisymbrium irio
ATAAATTTTAAGCGTACGAAAAGACAAAGTATATCTAAGCAACATAAACACAATCCTATAAGCCTATAACACAATGGAGGACTATAGATTACAATTTACAAATTACAATGGGATCCACATTTCCCCAAAAAAAACTGATGTTCGCTTAGCTAGTTAGCTTGCAAGCCCTGCATCTACCACTCTTCGACGAGAAATTAAAAAATTACAATTACAATATTTCCATACGCTGTAATCCCCATTGCCTAGATGTAAACGTGTCGTCACCAATCCAAAATACTACCACAGATGCAGATATCTATTTCTGAAGGAATATATATCATCATATACCACAAATGGTCATTGAATTTCAATTCTGCCCCATACGAAAGTCGACAAAATTTTAAGATGCAAGTGTGGCTAGCATTAAGCGATTACGAATGTTTTGAGTAGGCATGTGAGCGTGGAGCGAGTCTCCTGCTTCTTTCCGGTGGCGGTTAACGTCCACTTGACTTTGTCAGTTGACGTCAACTTCTCAGGTCGTGACGGAGGAAAATCTTGTGTTCCAAAACTTCCATCCATATTAAACGGCGGCTTAAACGGCCCACGTGGCCTTCCTATGAAAATCCAAAACCACGCCCGTCATGCCCAAATTTTGAATCACGTGCCAACACGCATCGAGCCACTACACTCTACTAACAAACCCAAGAAGCAAAGAGAACCTCCAGATTCACAGAATGTTAATCAAGTACGACAAAAGTGAAATCTTCATCTTTTTATTTTTTGGTTACAATAATCCAGTCATGTTTTTCGAAAAAAGTCATGTTTATTTCCTTATTATCACCACAAAATATTGAGCTACTTGACAATTCCATAAGGTCTTTGTCTAAATCAGAGCTTGCTACTCTGGTAATTGCAGTAACTGAACACCCCTCCCCTCCCCTCCCTATGAATTATGTATGGTTTGTTCAAAATTAGAAAAAGATTAATTAACTCGTAGGCAAAGCAATTACCTGAAATGAAAAAATGATAAAAGACGCAATCTCTTACATACAAAATTTTACACACTCCTTTTCAAAAAAAAAAAAAAAATTTTACACACTCATCGCTTAACCCTCGGCAAATTGAAATCGTTACACGATCAAATAGTATGAAATATGTTATTTCGAAAAGATTGAGTTTGTGTGATTATCCATTGCATCATCTCAGGAACTATCACAATCAAATGTCTTGAAAAAACTCTTAGTTACACGAGAAAAGAAAACATTTGGTATCAAATTAAATAATAAACATATTAGTTGGGAACATATTTAAGAGCATTAATAGAAGACAAGGAGGATAAGCTCATCAATGTTTTAGGACCCTCGTGTGTATGTGACTCACATGGGGAGGTCTTCACGATCTTCAGTTTCGTGCCTATCCTTTTCTGGAACCATTTCTCTACATTGATCCCCCTAAATTGCAAAGTCCATAAATGGAAAGCGACATGAATTTGGGGCCACCGAATTTTCCATAGAATACCAAATCGGCGTCTTTTTCTCATCAAACTAGGCAAATAAGTCAACAATAACTTACAAAAGTTGACTTAACTCGTATATGTGACTCGTTTACGTAGTTATGTAAATAATCAGTCCATCAGATCACGTAGAAGCACTCTTAGCTTTTCAGTGGAGCTTGGACTTGAATTTGGGATCGTAGATCTTTCCCCCAAGAAACTCAAATCGACTTCGATTTCTCAGTAACCTACTTCTAGGCAATAAGTCAATAATTAACTAAAATGAACTGAACGCGTTTCTGTTATTGTTTACGTAAGTTCGTCAGCATTTTTTTTTTGCCTGTAATGGATATAGTTGTAGTTAATATTGTGGTTTCTTGTTCTCCAATTTGTTTTGCCTAAGTGAGGCAAAGTGTTGAATTCTTCTAAGGTGTTTTTGAAGATGCGTTCCAAACCTCTTTATTTAACCCCAATATAAGATGTGTTTAAATCTGAATCTACAGATTAATCATCTCCATCAACGATGGGAAACAGTTTAAAGCCCTGTAAACAACACCATCCTTCATTTCTTTACGAGCCTCTCATCAACCCTGGTACATCTCTGTTTTTAAACAAACATTTTACTTTTGTTTACATATAAATTATCTCTAAATACGTGGTTCAAATTTAAATGTATATATACATGAAAAGAGGAGGCAGAAAACGAGAATCTGAGAGTCTTCAGCGTCAAGGAACTGAAGAAAGCAACGAAGAAATTCAAAAAAGATAGGGTCATAACAGGCGAGGATGGCACTGTTCGAACATTCTACAAGGGCTACATCGATGGCACCAAATCTCAACGATCAAGAACTAAAATCGCTGTTTCTGTCATGGAATGTCTTCAAGATAGTTCACAGGATGTAGAAGAATGGAACTGGAAGCTAGTCAAAGTATGTCCATTTTTACACTGTCTAGCTCTGTGTTGTGAACTTGTTAAGTATATGCTGAGATTAAAAATATTATGAATTGCAGGAAAAAGCGGAGTCTCTAGGACAGATTTCTCATCCCAATTTGGTCAAACTTTTGGGTTACTGCTGTGAAGATAGCAAATCACTCTTGGTTTTCGAATACTTGCACAAAGAAAGCTTGGACCATTGTATTTTTGGAAGTTAAGATCTCTTCTAATTAATTAATGTGTCCATGCCATAGAAACAAGTATTAGATAATTCTTCTCTACATAGAGTTTCATGTTTCTCTCAACAGAAGAGGAGGCACTGCCATGGAAAACACGGGTTAAGATAGCCATTGGAATAGCACAAGGACTTGCATTTCTCCACTCGATCAAGAACACTCCACTACATCAAGAACTCAGAATGCATAACATTATGCTTGACGAGGTGATGAATTTTTAGTTATTTACATTTTTCTTCATCTTCTTTTTGTTTTATGATCTTAGAAATTAATACATTGGTTTCGATCTCATCAGCAATACAATGCAAAATTGTTTTACCTTGAATCAAAAACGCATGCGCTAGATCTATATGAGACATTTATTGGAACTTGGTACATGTCTCCTGAATATCTACTTATAGGTACACCAAAATCTTAACTTTTGTTTTAATAGTTCTGATTAATTTTCTCTGTTCAAAGCATAAGGCAATTGTGTAATGCATGTAGGTCGTTTGGGAATGGAGACTGATGTTTTCGCATTTGGTGTGATCTTGCTTGTGCTTTTAACTGGTTCGAAAGATATAGTAAAAAATCTGAGACGCTGCTCCAATACTAGACCTTTCTTGATTGGGGAAATAATTGACCCCCGACTTGGGAGCGATTATCCTGTGAATGCGGCCACAAAGATGGGCGCACTCATCCAAAGATGCACCAAGGAGGGGTGGAAGAAAAGACCATTAATGCAACAAGTTTTGGATGTTCTGAATTCTATTGTAGAGATTAATGTGTAAGGGTACTAGTATTTGATTGAAAAAGTTTAGCGCGTACTTTCTTTCTACGCAAGGAAAGAAAATGGAAAATGAAAAGAAAAAAGCACCGTAGACAAACAGATATATCAAAATAACTTCTACATAAATACCTAAATATGATTATGTTTAGAAATCTGGAAACGAAAATCGACTCCATAAAGGCATAAAAGATTCTAAGGGCTTTCAAGGAACAACCTCATTCATTTGCGTACAAGCGTCTCATCAGCTCTCCTATTTCTACTTTTTGTCTACTGCATATGATATTTCATAGTAATATCTATAGAGTAAACACGTGATTCACATTTATATGTACATATGTATCCAGAAAACGAGAATCCGAGAGTTTTCAGCCTAGCCGATCCGAAGAAAGCAACGGATAAATTCAGACAAGACAGAGTCATAATTGGCGGTTACTGGAACAAACCACAGTTGATGCAACAAATTTTGGATAGTCCGAAAGATATCGCCGGTGTAGAGGTACTGTATTTGACATTAAAAAAGTAAGGGCTTTATTTGTAATAATTGAAAGAATCAATACGCAGGTGCTGAGACAAAAACATTTAGATTATAGCAGATACTTTTTTTTTATAGGTTACATGTTTAAGTTTCTGTGGCAGATTTATCTGTAATTGAAGGTTAGCCACACAAAAAAGACTACAATATATATAGTCTGACAAAATGTAAATTATGACAAAGAGAGAAACAAAACTGGAACCTATGAGATTCTGAAAGAGTTAAGACTCTTAGATGTTTTGTTGGGATAGAAAATAAGCAATTGACGACATAAAGATTACGAAGATTGCAACGAGAATTTCCTTGAACCCAAGAGCTCCAACATCTAATCTCCTCACAGTTTCAATATCTGGTCTTGACTCTGTTTCCTGCTCCTACAAAACGGTGACAAACACTACTTTTTTATAAGGTCTATAAAAGAACAGAGCCAACATTAGATTCCTATACTCGAAATGTCGACTTAAGACAAATGGTATAATTCACTTGATGCCTGCAAACACATAATTTTAGAGGTAAGAGTTGCTTTACCTCTTGATTGGTTAGTGAAGTGACGGTGGCTTGAGGTTTACTTTCTTGATGACAACGAGGAGAACTCTGGTCAGACTTTGGAGAAACTTCACTTACATTTCCACTCTCCATATAACCGGTCTTTCCAGTCTTCTTCAACTTTACCATCAACACACGATTCTCTCTTGACAAGTTAGTTATCTGCCAAAAAAGCAGCTATATCTAAGCATCTACTATGATGATGAAAAAGCTACTAGGGAACGACATTTTTGAGTTATGATAATGTCTTAATACCTGTTTATGAAGTCGTTCTCGTTCAGCAGCTAGTTGCATGACCAGTTTTTTCATGATCTTGTTATGCAGTGCGATATCTTTAGCGGTTCGCAATTTTCTTTCTTCTGCTTGCTGTAAATATCTTTCCCCTTCTTTCAATCTACCTCTACAGAATTTCAGTTCTTCGTTCAAATCTGCATTAGACTCAGATACCATGATCAACTTCTCTTCCGTATAGTCAGCCCTGTTTTCAGCCTTCAAAACTTTCGATTTTAGATCCTCGATCACATCCTCCATATCAGAAACAGTAGAGTATAGCAAATTCTGCTTTTCTTTGCTTGCTTCAACAGCAGCAACTGCATGTTCTAGCTGAAGATCTGAGTCCCTCAAGTGTTTCTCAAGCGATGCTAACTTCTTAAGAGTGAAGCCCTTTGCTCTGAAATTCTCCAACTCGTCTTGAAGCTCCTTTTTGCTTTCTTCTAGTTTTTGGTATTTAGATTCTACTTCCTCAGCCCTTGCTTCAGTTTTCGCTAGTTTACCTTTCAATTCCTCGTTGACACGTTCAAGATCTGTTATCTGAGCAGCAGAAGTAGCATCCACATCTTCTGTTTGAAGCGCATAATCATTCAGTTGTTCCTCAAGAGAGCTAACTTTTTCACTTAATGTGGAATTCTCAGTGTTCAACAGAATCAGTTTTTCCTCAGCTTCTTTCAAACTCTCTTTTAAACCTTCTGTTTGTGCCATAAGAAAGTCACCAAGTCTTGCATTGCTGCTATCAAGCTTGTGCAAGGCAGATTCCTTAGCTTCTAAACGTTCCTTGGAATCAACGAGCTCAGACTTCAAGTTGTCTTCCCGCTTAAAAGAGCCGCTTAAATTGAACTGAAGAATCTGTAGCTTTCCAGACATCTCCTTTGACGTTCCCTTAAAAACTTCAGAAGCATTGTCTGCCTCGAGCCACCTCGAATAAGCATCTTCGATTACTTCTTCCATGTAGACAACATCCTGCTCGGAAGAATACAGTTTCATCCCTAGTTCGTATTCAGAAGTCCTAGACTCGCTTAGTTTCTTCTCAAGTTCCATCTCCTTGGCCAAAGATTTCTCAAGCATCCTCAAAACGTTCCTTTGCTGATCAGCAGTCTGCATTTTGATCTTAGCGCTCAGATCACCAAACTCACCATCGTTTTGAGATTCCGCAGGTCGCCCTCCAGTCCCTAACAAAACAAAAAATAACACATGTTTTCCATCAAATCCTGAAAACTTACTTTGCTTATCTATTGAATACGAGAATCATAACATGAGTGTAAAATTGGTGTAGTTAGGTTTGGTCACTTACAGCTCCTAGGTTCATCCAGATCAGAAGTTAACTTGTGAAAGTTAGAAGATTGCTTCTTCATTTCCAGAACTTGGTCTACTAACTGGCGCAAAGATTGTTCAGCATCATGCAATTTCCCTTCCAAATCCGAGAAAGCTTCTCCATCATGTTGAAACGGAGATATCATCTCACGGGCATTTTGAATTTCGCTGTGAAGAAAACCAAGAAGCGACTCAACTTCTTTCACCTCTGAACTGAGGATTGAAGACAAGAGATCAAACTCCAAGGCCTTCTCAGCCGAACCATCATCATCATCAGCATTACTGGAAGGTGGTTCTTCTTCTTCTTCTTCCTCAACTTTCTCAGAAACAAAAGAGTCAAAGTCGTGTTCCCTGGAGCCGAGTTGCATAGTAAGAAGACTAAGATTCACCAACTTCTCAGAGACAAAAGCAAAATCCAACTCAACTTTGGTCAGAACTTGGCCTGCGAAAGACAGTTGTTGGGGATTCATAACTTGGCCAGTAAGGGAGAGATCTTCAAGAAGGCTTTCTTTAGTGGAGCTAGGCTCTGGTACGAGGCTGTCGTTGTCATCGACAGAGACTGCTCTATGGTGTTCTCCTTCCGTTTCCATCTTTGAGGTCCAAAAGAGAATCAGCACAAACCTCGTCGGTTTTGTTTTTGTAACTGCAACAGAGAAAAAAAAAGGATAAACTTTATTGTTGTTGTCATGAATGATAAGGGTTCCTAGTAGATGCAACGATCCTGGGTTTCGCTGATTCAGAATTACTTTCGAATCCCATACAAATACAAAAGTTTTCTACAAGAGATTTAATTTAACATTTTTACGAATATTCCGATCGACGACACAAAAATATTGGAAAAGAGAAAACTTACAGTTAGAAACGAAACAATACGATTCAGATCAAAGAAACTTCATTTGGAGGAAATGATCGAGAGAGAGGGCGAAGAAGAAGAAGAAGAAATCGGATTCGTAGTTAGAAGAAATGTTGGAGATTTACGAATATGGTTTTCTATTTCTTTTTTGTTGACAGTAATAACTCTTTTTCCTTTTAAAAGAACTTTTATTAATCTCGCGGTATGAAAAAGTCGAAAATACACGTCTGTTCAGCTGTTCTGTTTCGTTGCTACCCCGATTTGGGACATGTAACACCTCATAGTCACTAGCTGTAGGAGGTGGAGTCAATGGCTCGTATGCTCTAAATGAAGAAAATATAATCACTCATATTTTTTTTTGTTTTTGTTTGTTCTTTATTTTTAATAAAATATAAAGATTCAGTTTTACTTTTATGTTTTTGGTCACATGAACGCTAAATCTACTAAATTCCTTTAAAAAATAATTATAAAAAATAAAAATTAAGATAGAACCTATATAAAATAGTTCATTTACTTTATTTTACTTTTCAATTTGACATTTTAACAAAAAAACTAAATAGAACCCACATTAAACAGTGAATAATAGATAAAACTAGTATTATTATAAACTAGTTATACCAACGAAAATTAATAATTGAATCATATATATATATTTATTTTATTTAAAAAGATTAAGTTCATTTTAAACATCAAAAAGAAATGTAATAAACATGTATTAAATAAAAAAAATCGAAATTCTGTTATATTAGTTTGTTATAAAGAATTTATACAATATATTCCATATAGTTTTAATGTCACTTCGTAAGTTATAACCATCTTATGATGAAAAAATTACAAAAATTTAATTTTATAATATATAAATGCACAAAACCTTCAATAGTATGTTAATTAACTCAAATCAACTGTCAAATTATAAAAACATATTTTAAGGTTATTTAAAACTAATTAAAGTAAAAAAATATCCAAAATAAAACTATATGGAACTCTAGTACAATTATTTATTGAGGAAAATTATGTGTAAATTTGGCGAATCTTCATCCTCGAATTATAACCATTGAGCTAACATGACTTTTTTGTACATGTACTATCTGTTTTATAATACTCCTTATGTTTCTCAATATTTGTTGTTTTAGAATATACATTTTGTTTCATATTATTTGATATTTTAAAACTTTTAAGATAATAATTATTAAAAAGTTGATTAAAAAAATCAAAAGAATTTCATTCACTCTTTCCAACTCACCTTTAAGTGTTCTTGAATAAAATAAACATTTTTCTTAATATGTATGTTTTAACCCAAAACAATAAATATTGAGAAACAACAAATATTGAGAAATAGAGAAAATAATAAATTGGTTTGTTGTATCATAATCAAAATACTTTATGGTGGCATACATCTATTTATTTATGCAATAATTTGTATTTTGTCAAAAAAGATAAATTAATAAATCACTAAAGCCAAACGTAAACCATCCCAAATTAAATTTGATTCCAACCAAACTGATGCAGAAAACCGACTTGTAAAAGACCCGATCCAAATTCTTCTTCTTCACCTCATTTCATGATTGCGATCTTGCAAGGGCAGTTGAGAGATTTGGAGAGCGATTTGACTTTTTCAGTATTTTGTGTTCCTTTGCATAAAATAAAGTTAGGTTTTACAGACAAAATATATGCATTCATTTGTACAAACTTCTGCTAAGGTTTTGTTACAAAGAGCGAGGTTCTTCCACTATTATAGAAATATGTTTTTTTCTAAGGCATTTGCATACACGGATGAAAACGCGTGGGTACTCGTCTGATACAATATTTAGATTTAGAATGCTTAAAAATATTTTGTTTTTAGAGTCTAAACGCAAACTAAATAAACAAAAGTCTTAGTGTCCTGTTTAAACTCAACCATGGTTCCCAAAGCCCACACATGTAATATTGTCTCAATGTAACTCAAATATGTGATGAAAAAGAGAGAGAAAAGATAATTGAATGCTTGAGTTAGTGATTCAAGTAATTATTTCCGGTTGACACCTTCTCTCTTAAC
The DNA here is from genome assembly GCA_000411075.1 of Sisymbrium irio. NCBI lineage: Eukaryota > Viridiplantae > Streptophyta > Magnoliopsida > Brassicales > Brassicaceae > Sisymbrium > Sisymbrium irio. Next base: position 198,721 of record KE155953.1, read on the forward strand.
CTTGGGATTAAGAGATCAACCTTGAAGGTCGCACCACACACGGCTCCTGGGCTATCGACCCTCAGCAGTGCCTTCAGCTCGCTCCTTCTGTGCTCAAAGCTCTTCAATCCTCTTGATGATGCAACCAACAACCTTCAAAAAAGCAGATCACATACATTACCATAAAAACCAATTACTTCTTCACTTAGAATGTTTTTAACGAATTGCTCAACCAAAAGTTAACACAAACCCACCAAAGTTTATGAGAAATTCAATCTTGATTTCAAAGTTTTTGGTTTACCAGAAAATAAAATGTTATTTATCACAAAAGAGCTAAAATGTTTGGAGTAAGAATGCTTATCTTTAGGGAAATGACTATAAGATTTACAGCAACTTTTCTTCATAAGTGCTGTAAAAATGTTTGGAGTAAGAATGCTTATCTTTAGAGAAATGACTATAAGATTTACAGCAACATTTCTTCATAAATACTGTGTCAATAGAAATAATTTCACGCGTTACATGGATTTAATATTTCATAATTCAATATATAACATTTTTATATATAAATTTGTAATAAGTTTTTTTTCTTTTGAACATTTTTTGTACAGTTATCATAATAGAAAACTTTATTATTTTTTATTTATATTTATATTTCCACATTTATATTTTATATTATTGATAAATAAATTTATATTTTTTCTATAAATGTAAATATTTTATTAAAAGTATATGTTATCTCGATTCTTAATTATAATATTTTTAATTATAACATTTCAAAACCACTAAAAGATGAATTTAAACAAAATATGGCAAATGACAACGAAAACCGTATGAATCTAAACAAATTAAAATGCGGTTTATTTTTCCTATATAAACTACCGTATATTAAATTTTACTGCAGAATTAGTAAATTTCCACCTCAGCAGATTTCTTTCTTAAGCTCTTCCAAAATATGAACAGAAAAATATTCTTGAATTCCGAATATGACATATTTACAAAAAAAAGTTTACGTAGAAAACTTAATAATTACAGTGATCATCTAATCATTCACTCCTGAGGAGTTAAAAAGGGGAAGTTACATGTGAGATGCCTCCATTTAAGTTTTGGTATAATCCACGTACGCCTTAGCTCATGAGGAGCAATGCTTCACGAGTTCGACCCAAAAGACTCAGAGCGGTTGCTGCTATGTGATGTCCGGTTAGCCCGGCAAGAGCAAGCTGTTCATTAGGCGAAGCTTCTTCGATGTAGCCATCCGGTAACACAATTGGTCTCCACTACCAATGTTTTAGTCCACAAAAGAGAAAATTAGAACCCAAAACCAAAAAAGATAACAACTTTTACATGAGTTTTTGATTTGTTTGTGTGTGTACCTTGATTTTCCCATCGAGCTGGCCATCAAGGGCTATGAACTGCGCTACATGAGACCCAAAACCTCCAACACAGCCTTCTTCCACAGTGATAAGGAATTTGTGCTTTTGACAAAGATCACGCACTAGCTTAATGTCGAGGGGTTTGCAAAATCTTGCATCAGCTACAGTCACGTTCAATCCGAGTTTCGAGAGAAGCGAATGAGCATTAAGACAATTCTGAACCATGGCTCCATACCCGAGCAAAGCCACCTCTTGACCTTCTAAGAGAACTCTTCCTCTTCCGATCTACTCTAATATGATATAGCAGTTCTTGTGTCAGCACGGTCTGTTTTCGCAACAAAATGATTTGATGGTTAGATTGGAACTTACTTCCATTGGTAATCCAGTGGGGACGAGATAATTCTTGTTGACGATGACGCCTCTGGGGAAACGGAAACAAACTGGGCGGTCAGTGATGTAAGCTGCAGTTGCAACCATATTTACAAGCTCATCCTCATCCGCGGGAGCCATGGCTATCATGTTTGGTAAGCATGACATGAAAGCTATGTCAAAAGCTCCAGACTGCACAGGACCATCAGAACCAACAAGCCCTGCGCTTGTGATTACAAATCTCACCGCCTTTCTCTGTCTATCTACATCATGGACCACCTAATCGAACGATCAAAACACACTTTGACGCTTTGGGCTTTTAGAACAATGTTACTACTCTATGCGAGAAAAAACTGAAACCTGATCATAAGCTCTTTGTAGAAAAGCAGATGGAATAATGCAAAAGGGCTTGAGACCTCCAGAAGAAAGACCAGCAGAGAATGTGACGGCATGCTGTTCCGCCATTCCGACATTGAAAAACCTGTCTGGAAATCTCTCCTGAAATGTAACAAGTGAAGGATCCATCTCTATTCCTGCATGGACTACAACAATATCTCTATCCTTTTCAGCTTCCATCACCAAAGCCTCAACAAAGCAATCACTGTAAGTGCGTCTATCTGAGACACAAAAGTAAACCGAGTCAAGATTTGGATAAACCTATATTGTCAAGAAACCAATATAAGCAGGGAGATATACCTTTGACCACGATGTTTGCGGTTTCTGCATCTCGCTTTTCCTCTGTGATTACATGGACCAACACAGGACCCATCGAATCTAGGGAAGCTACTTCTCGGAGAACACAAACTAGATCTTCAATGTTGTGTCCATCAACAGGACCAATGTAGTACAGACCAAGTTCTTCAAAGAGAGTTGATCCTGTTGGTCCCACCATACCACGTGCATATTCATCGACTTTGGCTGCCCATTCATACATCCCCTTTCCGATTTTTTTCGTCATTGCCTGCCAATATCCACAGCAAAAACGAATAATCAATAATTCTAATTGTTGGACACTAAATCTAAAGATGCTAAGTCTCGTAAAGAGAGTGTATGGAGAATGCATACTTTGGCTAGTTCTCTAAATTTCCGAAAAATTTGGCTAGACTGGATCTTGCTCATGATGCTAGATAATGCACTGATGGATGCTTTGGTTCCAACCGCCATATTTGGATGGAGAGAGTGACGATTATCATTTAGTATAACAATCATATTAGAATCCAAGTAACCAGCATTGCTCATTGCCTCATATGCTTGACCTGCAGTTATTGTCACGTTGTCTATCACAGAAACAACCCGGTCCCTCTTCCCTTTCAAATCTCGAGCAACGGCTAACCCTAAGAAACAGAAACAAACGTTCAGCACACCAAACGGATAAGTAGCCCTCATTAGATAAGTCTAATTCTTGTTTAACGAAAGAAGGCAAACAAAAGTTATAAGCTAAAGTAATGTATAGGCAGCTGATTCGTCAACAAAGGGTGATGAAAGGATTACCGAGCCCAGCAGAAATACTGTTGCAGCCATGGCCGGTCCCAAAAGGATCATAATCACTCTCCAATCGAGAAGTGACCCCAGAGATACCATTCTTTTGTCTCGATGGTATCGAAGACCAACGTCGTGTCAAGACCTTATGTGCATATGTCTACAAAGGACAAAACAAGCTGTTACCACCACAAGAAAATCAGTTGAATCCCCAGAATCAATCTAAAACACTAATGTAGCTTACCTTTTCTACAGCATCCCACAATATTTTGTCAACGGGGGCACGGAACACATAATGAAGAGCAAGGGTAAGCTCTATCGAAGCCAAGCTAGGTTTCACAGACTTTTGAGTCTTCCACAGTACAGAAAGAAGCTCAGTACGGATTTCATCAGCTAATTGTTTCAATTCCTACGAGAAGGAAACCGTCATCATGAACCTCAATCCCTTTCTGAGTTTTTATTCAAACTACATACAGTATGACATAAAAAGATCAAGACTTTACTTACCTTTACAGTCAAACTCTTCAACTGCGTTGGCGTTTCAATGCTGTCTAGTATTGGGGTCTCAAGTTTCTCATCGCAGTATTCATCGGTATTTGGCAAAGAACATACCCGAGCTCGTTTTGAAAGTTCCTGAATATCAAAAGACACATTAGGAGATTCCATCAGCGACAATCCGAAGCAAGATACGCACTTCCATGAGACCCATATTTAAAGCTTGGCACTTTTGTGTGTGTGTGTGTTTTTTTGTTGTTGGCATAATAAACAAGATAAAGAGAAAATGATCAGACGGGTCTCTTAACCTTATGAGTGGAGGAGATTGCAGCTGAGAGAAAGCTCTTTCTAGAAACATCAAATTTACATGGAAGTGAGGAGACGGTTGTGTCTGAACTCCAATTAAAATTCCTGCCAAATCGAGCCGAAATTCCGGATTGATAACCAATCGAAGCCGAACCCATGAAGAGAAGAAAGCTTCCTTCTATATCAAAAATATGTACAATGGACGATAATTTTCTGAAGAAGAATTAAAAAATTAGACAAGGAAGAACTCTACAGAATCATCATGCGCATCCGCACGCAGACAATGCTGAGAAGGGGAAAAGAAGAAGAGAAGAACATTTGGGCTGCGTTGAGGCCTGAAGGTATATGGGCTTTTGGATAAACCCAATTAGTTTTTTCTTTTTGTTGGGCCTTAAAAATTTAATTGAATTGTCTACGACTTATACTTGGGTAATATGAAGGCAGATACTGATAATTGAGCTTAAAATTGGGCCTTGAGTTTAGTTCGGGCCTAGACTAAGCCCATATAGTCCTGATCTGCCGAAATGTTTGTGGGTTTTTGCTATGGGAAGAAGAAAAAAGGCGAAAGGCGATCATTGAAGAGGCGCGAATTATTCATCTCACGTAAGTTATCCTATTTCAACCATTTCACAATACTAGTTTTTCCAAACTCAAGAAATCGTCGAAATCTACTCGTTGCAGCAGATAGATGGGTGTTTCTATTCGATTCGAAAACCAAGCTTATACGAAATTGTTTTTTGACGTTTAGAGTTATAACATAACCTTTTGCTATTTGATTTTTTTGGTCTGACTACAGGTAAAGAAACTTGAAACTTGGATAGAAAAAAACAAAAACCACAACAAGGGTTTTGTTTTTGTAACGAAAGAAGAAAGCGACAAAAAGATTATCTTTCTTCTCCAGAACACTTTCTTAAATTAACTACATGTTTAATATTCAGCTTTTGGGCGGAGTCTTGCTGCTGCAAAAGGCCAACTCTGAAACCAGTGCAATGTGATCGCTTCCCCATTTCTGTAACAACCCAGAAATACAAAAATAGAATAATAAGTTTCTTTCTTAATCAACAATTAAAGCGAACAAATGAGGCTAAATAATAAATTTTCAAAGAATCGATGTCAAAAATGAAAGATAAAGTTTTTTCAAGAATCATGGTATATTTACTGGAGTTGGGAAGCCTGGTGTCCACATCATTGCTTGTTTCGGTATTGGAGCAAGCACACGCACCGTTTGGAGACCTTCCGACCGCCTAACCCAAATAAGCAATAAACATGAAAAATCTACTAAAACCCAAAATTCATGATTATGTAACATAATCTCAAGGCTTGTCAAAATGGGTTTTTTTGAGTTCCAGTACTATTACCATATATAGTCAACTGTCCCCATGAAACATCTGTGATAACTGGTTACTACAGGTTCTCCGTTTTCATCTCTTGTGTTCGCTTGACCCTAACCAAAAATAATTATCAACAGCTTCTTAAGAAAAACCTTCAGTGTCTCAAGAAAATCGAAGCGAAAGAACAAAATTGTAGGGAGGATATATTATTTTTAATACCTCAATTTCCGAGTATGTGCTTTTAAGCTCCATACCGTGTTCAACCGTACTTCTTTCTGGATCACCTGTTGCCGTTGCTATCTCCATTGGGGTCCAAGAAGATGGATTATAAGTGATTTTCCCATAATCAAAAGCTTCAGAACCCGATTTACATGAAAATTCATTCAGAAGTTCCCCTGTTCGACTCGAGTCTTCATTATTACTGTGCAGCTTATCCAAAAAGGTTTCCCCATCTTCAACTATACCTACTTCGTCTTGTGCGAATACAACTGTTTCGTCCAATGTTAAGCCATCTTGTTTCATCTCGGCTAAAGTGTCAACCTTGGAAGACAGAATAGATGAATCATTTTGAGCATTGGGAACAATTTCCTCACGAGAATGCTCTGTCGCTGATATAACAGAACTTGCTGAAAGTTTTTCTCTCGAATCGTCTTTAGCACTGGACTGAGGTTCTGGATCTGATATGGTTACTGAAGAGAGAACTTCAGCTATCGAGAGATCCCCGGCGTCATCAGGTTTTCTGTTTTCTCTTTCTAGTTTACAATCTGAGGCCACATCCTTGCCTGGTAATACACTTTCAGAGCCGGAGGTGGCTTCGTGACTAGCAAGAATGGTATCCCCACATGGAAGCTCAGTTGTGTTTCTTCTGGAGGGGGCTTTTCCAACATCCATGTTGGAATTTTTTTCCATACGAACATTTGCAACCGAATCTTGAGGTTGAACTGGACCTTGTGGAGATTTGTTGGCGGACTGAAACCTAGAAAATTGAATAAGCCTATCAATCATACAGACAATAATAATAATAAAAAAAAAAACAGAGTAGAACCTGAGAGATTATAGGATAAACATAAAGGATTTTAAGTTGCACAACAAAATGCATACTGATGTTCAAGAACTTGATGAGCTACCTCGAAGTATAAATTTCTGGCCGTGGTGGACGTGTTTCAGCAGAATCTTGCCCCGAAACTTTGTCTCTGGCCGTACCAGACAAATCCAACTGCAGAGAAGAGACCAATAGACAGTGTGAACCATGTACAAAATGTTGCAATAGGTGAAGGAACTGCTTTTACCTTCCTCTCCGAGATAAAGTTGTACAAATGACTCTGCAACCAGATGAAAGAATATTATTGTCCAGGTAACAAAGCAAATGGTTTTTGGTATATCAACCGATTACGATAAGAAGGTCCTCTACCTTTGGTGTACAATTGAAATCCCCACATAGAACTACAGGTGCATCATCCCAAAGTTTAGAAACAGCATGGGCTCTCTCTAAGAGTGTTCTGACCTGTCCAGCATAGATACATACATAGATGATGACTGACAATAATTTAACAAAACCAAGTCAAAGAAAGTGCGACAGGTATCCCTTCTGATATGAGTGCAATGTTTCACGGATTCTCTCAGACTACTAACATGGCGATAGCTTCTAGACAGATATAAATCAGAGTATCAAATTGTCGTTTGGCATTCATCGAAAAACTAGAAGAATATGGCATGATGTAGGGAGACTAAGCTTAAAGTCTCCACTTGTAGGATTGCAAAGTACGTGTATATTACAAATGACAATCAGCGTGAACAGCTTAAAGAATATTACCTGACCCAGTTTAAAGTCCCCTCGTTTAGGATTAAAAAGCACGTGAATATTACAAATGACAACTCGGCGGGAACAGCTGCAAAACCCATTGAGACTGAAGAAAATCAGCCACATTTCCTAGTGAATGGCAATTTATTCCATCCATAAAATGATATGATAGTAACTTCTACAGATATTATCACCTTTCAGATGGAGAGACCTCATTTTCTTTTGTATGCGAATTCAACAGTGTCTACATAGAGCAAATAGTAATTTAGAGGAAAAGAAGCAAAGGTATGAAAGTCACTATCAACACAAAGTATCCGTCTTATTACCTCAAGCACACATATCTGAGCAACATTATCCCGGAGACCAAGTTGATTGAACTGGATGCTTTCCTCGTGAACCAACTTGAATCTAATACGATAACAATGAGAAATCCAAACGAAACTTCAAATTGAACTACACGAGGAAAGGACAAGGGAATCAAACCTATTTGATCGCCAAAATATTGCACAGCCGTCAACAGCATTACCCGTCCGCATCTACAGTTGTGTACAAAATAGAGTTAGCCCCAAATTAGAAGCCTCATCACTTACTATTTAAATCCAAGAGATTCATTGGAGAATACAACTCATTCAGGACCGTCATCTTTAAACAGAAGTAACAAAAAATACTCGATGCGGATGGTGCCAATTCTTAAGAAAGATAGAAAACCCCTCAAAGTTTTTCAACAAACATTAAAACAAGTACGCACCTTCCAAATACCACTATATCCCCGGAGCTTCAAGTCCTCCTCCAAGTCCTGAAATCTATCAACTTCCTGATATGTGCAAAGTAATAATATCAGATTACAGTACATATATGATGGAAAAGATACAAAGCTTTGTCACCATAGTCTCTCATTCATAAACTATAACCTGGAGGCACATAATATCTGCAGACCATAGGCCAAGCTCGAACACAATTTTGCTCTTCCTCCATCCCCAACTCAACATATTCCTCGGGATGTGAAAGTAGAGATTTCTCCAGTGATCATTTGCAAGGTAGTCCGCCAAGATGTTATACGATAGAACAACAAACTTCTCTGCACGGAAACAAAAAAAAAACATATTAACATAGAAAAAGTAAAACGTTAAAAGTGCAAAGAGATGGTCAAATCTTGTTACCGGACCCAGGAGGCGGTGCCGTTTTGGCATATTCCCATTCCCGGTAATCCGATGGTTTTGACCTTGGCCGTTGACGGAAGCTCCGCTGTGGAGGTGGCCGAGACATCTGATTCTGATAGAACGGAGGGGGAGGACAAGCCGTGTAGCTTTGATTTGGTTGCCACTGCTGACCTCGAGGAGGCGGAGGCCGAGGCTCGTAGTTGGAGGAGGAGCCTCTGTTCCCATGCCGGAAGTCGTGATTGGCGTCGTGGACTGACTGGAAATGCGAGTCTCCAGTGACGAACTGATCTCTTGTTGCGTCGTTGTACGGACGATCAGAGAAACTTCTCCCGCCTCGGCCTCTCACTCGCCCTCGCCCTCGCCCACCACCTCCGTACTGCTACGTCAGGGACAAACCAGTCTTTCCATTAAGCAGAGAAAGGTGAGAATCGCATCGAGAGAGTGGCTGAGGAAAAATTTACCAGGGGACGACTTGTCATGGAGACGGTGGGAGCACAAGTAGTGGAGGCGCTAGGGATTGCAGCGTCTGAGAAAACTTGGACAGCTAGACGAGAACGCCGCATCGATCAATCGATGGAGTGAGAAAGAGAGCAGCGAGCGAACTCAGCTCGAGGGCGACGAATCAATCCGATGAACGGAGACTCATCGACAATCGTGCCGTTTTCTGATTCTAGTAGTGCACAGGGTAAAAGTCACTGTGTAATTGTCCAAAAAACAAATTAAAAAGCATGCGTCTGCCGGGAGTCGAACCCGGGTCTATTGCTTGGAAGGCAATTATCCTAACCGTTGGACTACAGACGCTTCTGTGCTAGTTATTATATAACACTTTATTTTAGTCATTTAAATTCTAAACAACGTCACTATCCTTTTACTGATGTAGTAATTTGCGTGAGCTGAACTTTGGGGACCTGAGATTATTTTTGGGAGATACTTGCAGAATGGATACTATTACGTCCCTTTATCTTTTGTTAATTCTACAGAAAAAGAAAACCAGACACATGGATCACAAAATTGCATTAGTAATACGAGTACAATTATCCATTGAACTCTTTCTAAACTGATCAGCTCTATCGACTATTACTTAATTTGTGGTTCGGTATAAACCATGTTGAATCAAATGTTTATTGATCAACACTTCTGGTCATGCTTTATAGCTTAGAGACTCATGCTTTATCGCTTAATGTCGCATCCCTATAGATATCTTCTATATTCTCAATTGACAGAACAATATCTTATATATGAAACCTCAATATCGGTTATGCATCTTCTCATATTCTCATTTGATCAAACCTGCGAGTCGAGATTACAAACACCACAATACTAAGTAGTAATAAAGATTGAGCTGCAAAGTCAAAACTTCCCCAACTAAGAGGTCCAATACCAAGGGGTCACTAGATAACCATAAATCTATAACTTTGGGGTCGATAATAAACTTGAAGGTCATCAAAACAAGCAAAACTCAAGTAACCGATGCATCAAAACATTAATAATAGATCATTCAATGAACAAACAAACTGGGGAAGAATGGCTTCCCCAAGTCATATATTGTCATCATTTGTTGGCTTCAGACTGAGCGAAGGACTTGGTGACAACATAGCAGTCTCTTGGCTCGATGTTGATGTAATAGTCTTTTATGGTATCTGTGATCCGAAACCCAAAATTCTTGTAGAACTTGATCGCATCTTCGTTGTTTGTCTGAACATGCAAGTATATCTCACACATGTTTTTCTTGGAGCACATCTCAAGAACATGATTCAATAGCTTTGAACCTGCAAAAGAAAAAAAAAAAGTTAGTAGAAAAGAATGGAGATTACCTCTTGCGTCTTAATATTTGAGAAAATTTTTTGGTAAAATTAAGACATGCGCAAAAAGTATGGACTATTCTTTGGTGGCATGGATCTATGCTCGAGGTAAGAAGAAAGGAGAGCTACGAAATTAAGCAAGGTTGACATATGCAAGTTTGGTATATCAGATTTATGACTGACCAATGCCAATGCCGCGGTAGGGTGCAAGAACACCAAGTGTCATTATATACACTCGCATGGCCCCGCCTTCTTTCTTCTCCAGCCGACAAGCAATAGCTCCAACACATATGTCACTGTAATAAGCTGAGAGGAAGCAAAAATCCATCTTTAAAACAATCAAGGATTTTTCAAGTCTCACAAATTGGAGAAAACAACACAGTCAAAATAAAAGATATGATTAACTAGATGTAGATGGTGTCGGAATTAATAAGATGTTCAAAGTCCTCAATTAGTTTCACAATTGCATATTTCACACGATAGTATCATATAACAAACTGCCTCGTGCATTTAAACGATGCATATAATTAAGGACTAGTAGGTACAAAACTGTGAAGCCACAAGCATGAGACTCAGAAAACATTCTACGGACACAAAGCAAGATGCAACTAAATTGGTCTATACAGTGCTTAAAAAGAAAGAAAAGCGGTAACAGGAGCAGATCAAATAGAAAGGACATCTCTTTATAGTGTCTTCTAAACTTGTCTACAAAGCCTAATCACAGAACTGTCCATAAATCCCAAAGCAACTACCTTTTCCTATTAAAAGGGAAGAAAACATTGATCCAACAACGCATAAAAGACAGTAAACAAGTCCCACTAAACAAATTAACACAATCCGATCTGACTCAAAATCACATTCTCCGAAAACCTTATCCCCAAAGCCAATGCAGTTATATTTACATAAAAAATAATTTTTAAAAAAAAAAAAAAAAAAAAA
>KE155953.1:225148-251313 GCA_000411075.1 Sisymbrium irio
GTAATAAATTTAAAAAACGACAAAACAATTGTTGTAGAGAAAAAACGCCGGAAAAATATAGATAATTTAATGTTGCTGAATTGGTAAAAAAAAATGTTTTGACTGATTGTAATTAAAATGTATATCTATATTTGAATAATATGAATATAAATGCTATTAATGTATTTATTGTAAGGTCCTTTAATTTCTTTTAACAAAAATTTTTAATCTTTAAAATCGAGATAATATATAGATATAATTGACCAAAATCAAAATTATTTAATTAATGGTAAAATAGTTTGGCACTAAAAATTTGTATCCATTTGATAGCGTGAAAGATATTAGTTGGCCCATGGTTAGATACTGGATTGCCATATCGTGACATTTTTTACTTGATCAGCTTAGTCATGGACTACACAGCATAGTCAATATGACACATATTTTTGAATAAATACGGCGCATACGACATGGATAGTCTACTGTCTGTACATGTAAACAATATTAGTGTCACCTTTCCAAAATTAATGATCAAAAATGTCAAGTTACAGTGTGTATCAGTGTATGTGTCTATGTGAGGTGCATCATATGGATATCCTATTTTGTTTGTTCAACGGAAAATTTCAGGCGACTGGTTTTATCGCTGTGTGGTGGCAATGGCATGGTCAAATTGTCATATTCAAATTAAGGAAAACAAAAATACTACCCCCAAGAGATATAAATGCATAGGAAAATAAAATAAAATACTGTTGCACTGTTCCACGTATAGTAACGAAGACCAAAGTTATAGAAAACATATGTGGCAAAGATTTTAGCAAAGGAAAAGAAGATTTTACCAAAAAAAGCAAAGGAAGATTTTCTTTTATAAAATATCGCCTTTTTGCAGAGTCGAAGTGTAGAAAGTTTAATTGATTTGATAAAATGCTTTTTGTTTTTGGTGTAGAGGAAAAATAATAGAAAAACTTTTTAATGAAAAAAAAAAAAATAGTGAAATTTGAAACAGTACCTTTCACTCAGTCGCTTCCCCGCTCCTCTCCGCTCTCCCCCACCTACACATATTTCAACACTCTCTCTCTCTACTGTCTTCCAATTCCGTCTGCTTATTCTCTCTCAGGAGCGTTCTCTTTTCTATCAGCGAGCGAGAGAGCTTCTCCGTGGGCGACCATTGTAAGCTCGCCGGGGATTTATTAGCCGATTTTTCTGAGCCAGGTATTATCATCACGTCTCCTCTCCACACTCTTTTCTCGATTTTTTTTTCAGGAATCATAGGTTGTTTCGCTTCGTTTTAATCGATCGGACTTGATCATCGTTTAGACCGGTCGATCTTTCTGGCGAATATATAGGATTATATTTGTTTGGCCTTGGATTGAGATCACTCCTCTTTGTTGTTTCCGCTTGTATTAGCTTCTGCATATATGCTCGTTCAGTCATGTGTGACCTCTGGAAATTGAAATTTGTTGAGATCGTTCCTCTTTGTTTATACCTGTACGTTACTACTCGTAAGGCTCATTGTTTGTTAAGAGGCAATTGTGAAGAATAATGCGTTTTGAATGTTTAGCTTCAAAATTGAGAGATCTGTGGCACAATTTGAGAATGAATTTCAATTATATACTTAGGTTTCTTCCTGGGAAATTATACTGCATTTGAAACACCTGATTAGTCTCCTTGATGGATACAGTGACCATAACCTGTTTGATCTGCAGGCTTGGCTTTTTCTTCAGACTTAAATTATGTATTGCTCTTCTCCGATGCATCCAAATGCAAACAAAGAAAATGTCTCTACTTCAGATGTTCAGGCACCTTTTGTACGCATTACGAGATCACGAGCTAAAAAGCCCTTGGGAGGAGTCTCCATACCTCCAACAAAAACCTCTTTTAAACAGGTACTGTAACTCGTGTTTTTATACAAAGTTATAATCGAATTGGAGCAGATGACAACCAGACTCTCTAATCTTACTGCCTTTCTTTTTATCAGCAAAAGAGGCGTTCAGTACTTAGGGATGTGAGTAATGCTTCTGCAGGAAATATATACTCTGACCTCCTGGAAGTAGGGAACATCAAGGTAAAGCTTTCTATTGATATTTTTTCGTTCTCCTGTTTGGTTTATGTATCTTATGTTGGTTATTGGCTTATTGCCTTCAGATTTCTCCTTTGAGCTTCATATTGTCGAGATCACGTTGCAGGTTAGCAGAAAACGTGTTAAGGAGTCTAAAAAACCAGCAGAGGAAGGTGCTACTGTTGCCATGGAAATTCTGGTTGATATGCATACAGAAAAATTGAAACTAGCAGAAGATTTGTCCAAGATTAGGATGGCTGAGTCCCAAAATGCTTCTCTTTCAAACTCTAAAGATGAAGAAATTACCGAGCAACGTAAGCACTGCAATGTTAGTCTATATATTGATACAGTCGTCACTTCCCTCAAAATCCGAGGTCTTGTTGATTCCTTATTAACTCTTTCTCAAGCATTTCACTCCGAAATGCTGAGAAATATTAGTAGCAGTTCCGATTACACTGTGCCAAATGTATATTTATAAACGTAATCAGGGTTTGTGTCTTTTATTGGCTTGTGCAGACGAAGACGGATCTGGTGTCATGGATTTTCTTCAAGTTGTAGATATCGATTCCAACGTTGAAGATCCTCAATGCTGCAGCCTGTATGCTGCTGATATATACGACAACATACATGTCGCAGAGGTTTTTAATTACACGATTCCCCAGTGCTTACATCTTTCCTCAACTAATTTCTGCAAGATCATATAACAACTTCATATAAAGATTCTCGGAGTTATAACACTCCTTCTCTGCAGCTTCAACCACGACCCTTGGCTAATTATATGGAGCTTGTGCAGCGAGATATCGACCCATACATGAGAAGGATTCTGATTGACTGGCTTGTAGAGGTTACATATATCTATACCTTGAAACTTAGCACATATATCTATACCTTGAAATTTTCGAGCACAAACTCAGAATATTATTTCAAACATTTTGAGTAACATGATACTTCTTCCAGGTTTCTGAAGACTACAAGCTGGTTCCAGATACGCTTTACCTTACAGTGAATCTTATTGATCGATTTCTGTCTAGCAGTTGCATCGAAAGGCATAGACTCCAGCTCCTTGGTGTCACTTGCATGCTTATAGCTTCGTAAGTCCCTACTTCGTTGTTTTTTGTGTGTGTCAATTTCAACTTTTCAAGTTATAGTAACAAGATTCTGTTGAATAGCATTTCTATCCCTAGGAGAGGGCGAAAGTGAAATATAAGTATACCTGTTAGGTAGAGAAACACTAAGACTTTCTCTTACTATTTACTTTTTTTGTTGGGTCATGAAGAAAATACGAAGAGCTTTGCGCACCACCGGTGGAGGAGTTTTGCTTTATTACGGCCAATACATACACGAGACCAGAAGTAATTACCATTCAGATTACACATATCTTGGTGTCTTCGCTGTGTATAGAGTCTTGGTAAAAACAAATAATTATAAACTGTGTTTCAGGTGCTGAGCATGGAGATTCAAGTTCTAAATTTTGTGCACTTTAAATTATCGGTTCCTACCACCAAAACCTTTCTGAGGTAAACACTAATAGCAGAACTATATGCATCACTACATCTTCTCAACTTGGTTCAAAAACATAATGTCTCATTTTTCAACTTACCTCAACACTATGTCTGTCAGGCGGTTCATTAGAGCAGCTCAAGCTTCTTATAAGGTGCTGAACGATGATCCATTCGTCATCAATCCTCACTACTTTGGACTTGGAATCTGATTTGTTCCTTCATTTTTATAATTTATGCAGGTGCCTCTCATTGAACTGGAGTATTTAGCAAACTACCTCGCCGAGCTGACACTCGTGGAATATAATTTCCTAAGGTTCCTGCCATCACTAGTTGCTGCGTCAGCTGTTTTCCTAGCCAGATGGACACTCGACCAAACGGACCATCCTTGGGTCAGTCATGTTTCTTCCTTTGTTTGCCTTTTTTATTTTTTTGTGTTGTGCTGATAAAAGAATACTATTGGTTATAGAACCCTACTCTGCAGCACTACACAAGATATAAGGTAGCCGAGCTGAAAACCGCAGTACTCGCAATGGAGGATTTACAGCTCAATACCAGTGGCTGTACCCTCACTGCCACCCGTGAGAAATACAACCAACCAAAGGTACGTTCCTCGGATTGTTGAGAAAAGGTGAAGGAAATAAAATACCGGTTCTAATTCTACATGACTTTGAATAGTTTAAGAGCGTTGCGAAGCTGACATCTCCCAAACGAGTCACGCCACTTTTCTCAGGATGAAACTAGGCATTGTGTTCTTCTGATTAAACCACCGGAAACTAAAGCATAACCAAGCCCGGTGATCAAATCGCTAGATTCAGACATTGGATTTAATGGTCTCTTTCTTTGACCGTTGATTTCCAGTGTTTGTTTCTGTGATAGTTTTGTCTGTCTGTTTTTCTGTAGCTATTGTGTGGCGCTAGTGATTTTAGGCCATTACTTGTCACATTTAGGTACCTTCCCCCCTTATCTTTAAGTAATGTTATGGAATTTCTACATCTATTCACCACCTTGCAAGATTCTGTACTTGAGAGCTATTGTAAAACGAATAGAGTCAAAAGCAATAAATAATATATGATTCATGTTTCATGGCTAGATTGTTGTATTCTTCATTCTGATTTCACAATGTTATATTCATACGCGAACGTTTAGTTTTATCTGAGTTTTGGCTAGCAAGTTTGATCCCTTAGATGCACAAATCTAAAATGGCAACATAGAGGAACAAAGAGAGTGCAAACAGACTGAATGGAGGTAAAGATGGCGAAGAACAAAAGCAGCAAGAACAGGACTGACCAAGAATTGTGGAAATAATGTTGGAGAGTTGCCTTCTGCTTGTTCTGAGAAGGCGTAACTCTAACCGTTACTTGTTCTAGAGCAATACTCTAGATGGTGGATGATTGCGTTTGATGGGAACTTGTGTGATACCAGTATATACTATTGATGGATAAGGAAGACATCAGAAGTAAAATCAACAAGGAAAACGAATTAAATAACGGGGATAATATTAGAGAGACAAGGAAGCAAAGTCTTTCCCAAACATCTGATTATCACCCAATTTTAAGTCACAAGGCTAAAATAGAGCATAGAGCCTGAATGAAAGTAAGAAAGAGAAGAACAACAGCAGCAACAACAGAAGCAGCAGACCAAGGATTGTGGAAATAATCACGTCTCAGAGTTGCTTTCCACTTGTTCCAAGGCGTGTTGCAATACGCCTGTAGATTCTTATAGACTGTCTGATAGTAAAACCCGCTGTAACTTGTCTGACTTGTCTCCTTCAATATGCTATTGAACAGCCTCGAAATGTCCTCTGCATTTCCACGCCTGGTCACGATGATCCCATGGTCGACGAACAATTCAGCATCCATGGGGGATCTGACGAAGCAACTGAGGAACCTCATACAGTGGATGAAGTAAGCATCTAGACGATGACATTGCTCAAACAAGATGATGTTTCTGTACAGAGCTCCTGTGATGTCGCTGATCTTGATTTTGGGAATCATGAGGACTCCGTCCGCAAAGCTTATGTCGAGGGAGCAGGTGCTGTTGTCTGCAGGCCTTGAGCTTCACGCCGGCATTACGAATCTCTTTAGCACTCAGTGTAGAGTCCATCATCCCCATGCTTCCTCCCGGAAAACCCAAAACCAAAGGCAGGTGAATAGATCTCAGAAGGTCAACAAAGTGGCAGGTCTTTGAATCAGAAACGCCTCTTGAAAATGAAGGGATGCTCATCCAGAGGGGGAAGTCCCCGTCGGTAGTCAACATGTAGCAATCCAAACATCCCCTCCACAGCAAAGTATGGAAGCTGATTTTCAAGTAACATAATGTCGTGGTTCACATCGCCAATCATCTTTTGCTTCCCATATATCCTATCCAGCATACCTGTGTTCAGATCAAACTGAGACCTTAAAAGAAGTTCTACTAGGGAGCTTGCATCAACGATTAACATCTTCACAAATTCATTGCTACTAAGTCTTGTATCTTCGGCGTAACAGGAACGGGCGCTTTCGTCCCATGTCCTTGCAACTTCAACAAGGTCCTTTAAACTTAAGCCTGTTCTAGGAATAAAACTCTGTAGATACCTCAGTTTATGATCTTCCATGGCTTGAAGTTCTTCTTTACCGTCCCAATGGACACAACCCGAGGCGAATACGCATCTGGGATCAATCTTCGCAGCCTCTCAGGTACCTTATAGATACAACAGTTGGTTGAAAGAGAAGACAAAGCGTCTAGCTTCTCTTTGATAGAATCTACAAGGGAATCATCTTGAAGCTCCGTAATAGCCTGCTTCCGATCCATGTCTCATATGACTTCAACTGAACCAGATCCTTCAAAGATAAG
Source organism: Sisymbrium irio (assembly GCA_000411075.1). Lineage (NCBI taxonomy): Eukaryota > Viridiplantae > Streptophyta > Magnoliopsida > Brassicales > Brassicaceae > Sisymbrium > Sisymbrium irio. The sequence continues at coordinate 231,515 of KE155953.1, forward strand.
AGACAAATTCTTTCTTGCATTGGGGGAGAATGATAGAACTAAGGGCAGAAATTAAAAAATGTCAACGTCAAATCGTGACTGCCTCTCACAAATGCACTTTAATTTGTGGGTGCTTTACCAAGTCGTCTGAATCTGTGGTGACTCTTATACTCTTCTCGGTTCTGTACCGAGAAGTTATAGAGGTGCATACATATCAAGGATTTAGTCCGCAAGAGTAACAGTTCAGAAGTTGTGACATGAACAAGTTGGGGAAGAGCAAGATCATGGGATTATTAACGAACTATAAGACTGCAAACAATACTACGATCTTCCGCTGGAACCTCCTGTGATGATACAATACTCATTGAATTTTGTGTGTGTTCGTGTGCTTGGATATTGAAAGATACGAGTATTGAGCAGAGTTTCAGAAAGTAACGTTACACGCAAGGTAAATGAGAGCAAAATCACAGCGGCAATGCCATTTTCCTTTCTGGCGTTGGCAACCAAGAAAAGATACCTCTACAAGTCTCATGAAACTCACTTCAGCTCAGATTTTAAAGAGCTCATGAGAGGTTTAGCAATAGGACGAGCAGGAGCGGCCCTCGCGGGTTTATCATAGAGAAAGCGCAGATCATCGCAATCACCATGGTTCTGGTTGGGTCGGCCGGCATTCACTGGCTTCTTTAACATCCTCTCTTCGACAGGAGACGAAATTAGTAGCGATGACCAAAACATGCTCATCCTACCGGGGTTTAGCAAACGCACAAACGCCCCAGCTACAGAAAAGTAGCTCCCTGCTAGAACTTGGCCAAAACATTTCAAATCCAGGGAACTCAGTTTTTGATCACTGCTTCCTTGAAATATCTCTTGTGCCCGTATGATTCTAGATACTATATTCTTTCCTTTTTAACCATTTTCTTACAAACAAACAATAATTTGTGTTTTTTTTTCTTCTAGTGTGTTGTTTGTGCTTTCTGATTCTTTGTTTTCATATTTGAGAGATGGTTGTGTATTTTATTTTCTTTGACCTCATATTTCTAAGTTTCCTCTCTTGCTACTTGCTACCTTTACTGTGCGATCTTGTAATTTTCAGTGAGGAAATATCAAGGAAATAGGTACGGTATCTGGAGAAGACGATTAGGTAATCCACTTTTTGGTCTTTTATTTAATTGCTAGTGGTTTCATATTCCCAGTCAACAGGTTATGTGGTCAATGTGTAGGAAACCTCTTTGTAATTGCTTGCTTCCTACACATGGCTCTGTACTACTGATCCTCTTTCCAATTCCATCATACTAACTAATGGATTCTTCTTTTCTCCTTACCACTGTTGCTGCTGCAATAGGGGTCTTAGCTCTTTTGAGAAAACTCAGGTTCCATCAGGACAACGATGAGAAGGATTCTTCTTCTTCTTCATCTTCGTCGTCGTCTTCTTCTTCATCACCTTCACTATCTTTGTCTCTTTCAACACCTTCTCCTTGTCGCATCTGGACATATCATGTCTTTCCTAGCTTCCGGGGAGAAGATGTTCGCAGAGGGTTTCTCAGTCACATTCAGGTGGAGTTTCAAAGAAAAGGAATCATTCCATTCATAGATAACGACATCAAACGAGGAGAATTCATCGGTATCGAGCTCGTTCGGGCGATCAGAGAGTCTAAGATCGCAATTATCTTGCTCTCAAGGAACTACGCTTCTTCCAAATGGTGTCTTGATGAACTGGTGGAGATTATGAAGTGCAGAGAGGAGTTGGGTCAAACTGTGATGGCCATTTTCTATAAAGTGGATCCATCTGATGTCAGAAACCTGACTGGAGATTTTGGAAAAGTCTTCAGAAAAACTTGTGCTGGAAAAACAAAGGAAAACATTGGGAGATGGAGACAAGCTTTGGAAAAAGTGGCCACCATCGCTGGTTATCATTTAAGCAACTGGTTTCTTCTTTGCTCTCTACATTTTTTAAACAATGCACATTACACATTTCTTAATAAATGGGTGTGTGTTTTCCATGATCAGGGATAATGAAGCAGCCATGATCACGAAAATCGCCACTGATATTCCAAAAATGCATTCACAACAATCAAAACCAGCAGAAGATTTGTACAAGATCAGGATGGCTGAATCCCAAAATGACTCTCTTTCGAACACTAAATATATAGGAATTACTGAGCAACGTAATAACCATAATCTAATACAGAGTCGTCAGTTCCCTCAACTCCGAGGTCTTGTTGATTCCCCCATTAACTCTTGCTCATGCATTTCACTCCAAAACTCTGAAACTTTTAGTAGCACATTCCGAATAGATTGTGATGTTAATGGTTGAAACAAGTGAAGTCTATTCCGAATAGATTGTGATGTTACTGGATTTCTGCAGAAAAAGATGGATCTGGTGTCATGGATTTTCTTCAAGTTGTAGATATCGATTCCAACGTTGAAGATCCTCAGTGTTGCAGCTTGTTTGCTGCTGATATATACGACAACATACATGTTGCAGAGGTTTTTAATTACACCATCCCCAGTGTTTACATCTTTCCACAATTAATTTCTTCAAGATAAATCTCTATATAGCAATTTCATTTTCATATATAAAGACTTTCTAGTTACAACCTTTCTTTTCTGCAGCTTCACCAACGACCCTTGCCTAATTATATGGAGCTTGTGCAGCGAGATATAGACCCATACATGAGAAGCATTCTGATTGACTGGCTTGTAGAGGTTACTTTCCTTCAAACTTAGCGCGCGCACACATACATATGGATATTGATGCATCACCTTATAATGTTTATTAGTGAACAGAATACTGAAGCCTTGAAATTTTCGAGCACCACGTCAGAATATTACTGCAAGCATATTGAGTAACATTCTTCACTTTGTGATACTTCCTACAGGTTTCAGAAGAGTACAAGCTGGTTCCAGATACGCTTTACCAGACAGTGAATCTTATTGATCGGTTTCTGTCCAACAGTTGCATTGGAAGGCTCAGACTCCAGCTCCTTGGTATCACTTGCATGTTTATATCTTCGTGAGTCCCTACTTTGTTGTTTTTCTTTTGGTGTCAATTTCAAGTGGTAGTCTCACGATTCTGTATTGAATAGCATGTCCATCCCAAGGAGAGGGCGAAAGTGAAATATAAGTATACTTGTTGAGTAGAGAAACACTAAAACCTTTCCTTTCGTTGTACCTTTTTTGTTGAGCCATGAAGAAAATACGAAGAGGTTCGCGCACCACCGGTGGAGGATTTTTGCTTCATTACGGCCAATGCATACACGAGACCAGAAGTAACTACCATTCAAATTACACATATCTTTGGTAAACAAATACACAAATTATAAATTGTTTCAGGTGCTGAGCATGGAGATTCAAGTTCTGAATACTGTGCACTTGAAATTATCGGTTCCTACCACCAAAACCTTTCTGAGGTAAATACTAATGGCAGAACTAAATGCATCACCACATCTGCCCAAATTGTTTCAAAAACAGTATGTCTCATTTTTCAACTCACCTCAACACTATGTTTGTCAGGCGGTTCATTAGAGCAGCTCAAGCTTCTTATAAGGTGTTGAACAGTGATCCATTCGCCATCAATCCTCACTACTATGGAGACTTGGAATCTGGTTTTGTTCCTTCATTTTTATAATTTATGCAGGTGCCTCTCATTGAATTGGAGTTTTTAGCAAACTATCTCGCCGAGCTGACACTCGTGGAATATACTTTCCTAAGGTTCCTGCCATCATTAGTTGCTGCTTCAGCTGTTTTCGTAGCCAGATGGACACTCGACCAAACTGACCATCCTTGGGTCAGTCATGTTTTTTGAATCTTGAATTTTGTTTTTCTTGTGTGTGTTTGCTGATAAAAGAATGCTATTGGTTACAGAACCCTACCCTGCAGCACTACACTAGATATGAGGTAGCCCAGCTGAAAACCGCAGTACTCGCTATGGAGGATCTGCAGCTGAACACCAGTGGCACTGCCATCCGTGAGAAATACAACCAACCAAAGGTACGTTCCTCTACAAAACACCGTTAAGTCACGGATTGTTGAAAAAAGGTGATTGAACCGGTCTAATTCTACATGACTTTGAATAGTTTAAGAGCGTGGCGAAGCTGACATCTCCCAAACGAGTCACGCCACTTTTCTCAGGATGAAACTGAGCCCAGGATCAAATCGCTAGTTTCAGACACTGTCACACTAGCTTTAATAGTCTCTTTCTTTGACCGTTGATTTCCAGTGTTTGTTTCTGTGATAGTTTTGTCTGTTTGTTTTTCTGTAGCTACTTTGTGGCGCTAGTGATTTTAGGCCATTACTTGTCACATTTAGGTACCTTTCCCTTACCTTTTGAGTAATGTTATGGAATTTTGTTATCCCATTTTACATCTGTACACCACCTTGCAAGATTCTGTACTTAAGCTCTTGTAAAACGAATAGAGACAAAAGTAATAATTAATATATGATTCATGTTTCATGGCTAGATTGTTGTGTTCTTTATTCTGATTTCACAATGCTATATTCATATGAGAACGTTTAGATTTATCTGAGTTTTGGCTAGCAAGTTTGATCCCTTAGACGCACCAATCTAAATTGGCAACATAGAGGAACGAAGATAGTGCAAACAGACTGAATGGAGGTAAAGATGGCGAAGAACAAAAACAGACAGAATTGTGGACTACAGGGTGCAGAGTTGCCTCTGCTTGTTCGATTACCACGTCAATGACCATCACTAGCTTCACAAATATCCAGTCGAGCTCATAAGATATTGAGATATATATAAGAAAACTCCCCCTTTCGAACTTTTAACTAAACCCAAACCACGACACTTCCAAAGTTGAGCAATCGCAGCTATACTAGTTCTTATGCACTAGATTAACAAGAAATCTGTAACAAAATATTCACACTCTAGTCCGTCTCATGGACGCTTGGTCTAAGCTTTTAAGAGGAAAAAGAAAATTAGGATTTGAATTGCTGAAATTGAGTAGAGTACACAAAATAAACAACTCACAAAACTCAGGATACATGAGTGCTACTAAACATGGTGAAAAGTGTGACAGTGTTATTCTCCTATCACGGTATTTTGCAGGGAAGACAAGACAACAAGCCCTACCGCACGTTCAAAACTCACTTGAGCTTAGATTTCGAAGAGCTCATAAGAGGTTTAGCAATGGGACGAGCAGGAGCGGCCCTCGTGGCTTTCTTCAAGTCATACTTAATCATAGAGAAAGCGCAGATCATGGCAATCACCATGGTTGGGTACACATAAACGGATCTGGTTGGGTCGGTATTCACTGGCTTCTTTAAGATCCCTTCTTTGACAAGACCCCAAACTAGAAGCAATGACCCAAACATGCTCATCCTTCCGGGCTTTAGCAAACCCACAAAGGCACCAGCTACAGAAAAATAGCTCCCAGCAAGAACCTGTCCAAAATAACTCACTTAGTAACCGGTTACTAGATAAAGCAAAACAAACGATCAGAATGTAGTAGAATGAAGCGAACCTCTAGACGCTGAAGGTCGGGAACTGCAGATGCTTCTTTCACATTGGTGAGATTGTACATATCTAACACATTTTCCCACTTCGGAAACGTCATGTTGGAGGCAAGACCATGGACAACAGCACCAGGGTACAAGAGAGCCTTAATCACCGGAACAGGAAAGATGTCACTGGAAATCAACTGAGACGATGTCACATGGATCGGCGACATACACATTCCAGATCTACATGGAACCCTGTTTCCAGATTGTGACTCAAGTCAGATTTAGCCACAGAGAGAGAGAGAGAACCAAGTAATAATGAATGAATGATCCAAGAGTTTTAAATCTACTGATCAAGCAAGTTTAAACCAAAAACAATTAGCGCCTCTTTTCAATTTTCCTTTTGATCCAAGTCGATCAAGCAATGAAAACTAGCTTACGGTTACTTAATCTGGAGATCCCACAAGCTAAGAGATGCCACAAGGAACTACATAAAAATTCGAACTTGAAATGAATCGGAAATCAAGTTTTAATCAAATACACCCATGCATGAGAAAGACTCTACCTTGTACAAATCTCGTATTCAAAGACGCATCTCTGTTTACATAACGAAATCGAGGGTTCGAAATTACGCAGGCGAGAGTTTGTTTTAGTATGAATTTACCTGAAGAGAGGGATCTGGAGGATAATCAAGAGGAAGTAAACACGTGAAGCTATTGACGACAAGTTCTTAATCCATCCCTTTGATTGCGCCGGATTCGCCATTATCAAGCTCGGAATGAACAAGAACTCAGAGAGAGAGAGATCAGCTTCTTCTGTAGACAGAGAGACAAGGGTGGACCCGTTGAAACCAGACGGTAACAGTGAAACATAAGAATAAAAGACTTTATAAACGACGCGGTTTGTTATATTATGAAGACAAAACAGCAGGATGTTTTTACATCGTTGAGGGAGAAACGACGCCGTCTCAAGGATGCATACGATTCATATAAATCCGGTTACTTCCCTCTGCTGAAAACAGCAAACAGTTTGATATGATTAAAGCAATGGTGGTTGCTCTATCTTCCCAAGGCGTCGCCTTTCGTCTTCACTCTCCGGCGTTATCTTCGTCGTCAGGTTTATCAGCCATTAGAACCCAGTTTTGGAATCACAACGCTGCTCTATCTCTTCCACTTCATCGTCCTTCTCGCTGTGTGATTGTTTCTGCTCGTGGGAAGAACCGGAAGGGATTCACGCCTTCGTCTCCAAAGAGAAACAAAAAGGTAAGAAAAGATGACAACTTTCGCAGTTACTTTGGCCGAAATTTACTAGAATTTTGATACACTGTGAGCAATACTCGTCAATAGATGGAATGGGTGAATGCATGAATTTAAAGTTTCCGGCTTCGGGTTTCATTGTTTTCTGTAGAAAAGTTTCGAGAAAGATGATAATGAAGGAGGTGGAGAGGAGGAGGAGGATCCATTTGAGGCACTGTTTAATCTACTGGAAGAAGATTTGAACAATGATAAATCGTCAATAGATGACGAGGAGATCAGCGAGGAGGACTTGGATGCACTTGCAGCTGAGTTAGCTGAAGTATTGGGTGGTGGTGACGATGTTGATGGCATCGACTTGTTCGGTTCGGTTACTGCTGATGTTGCTGATGATGAAGATGAAGATGAGGGCCATGATGATGTTAGCGAGGATGATGATGACAGCGAAGAAGATGAAAGACCGGCTAAGCTCAAGAATTGGCAGCTTAGAAGACTGGCTTATGCATTGAAAGCTGGGCGCCGTAAAACTAGTGTAAGTTTCATTGCTTGCCAAGTTTAGTGTTGAGGATATGATGTTAAACGCATCGTTTAAATCATGCTATAGCATAGTTTTTGAGTTGTTATGCTTTATAGCTAGTCACTTGGAACGGGTGAATCAATCCTCCGGTTCAAATGCATTATAGTTCGAGGATGATGGTTTTGTTGTTGTTCTGCAGATTAAAAATCTGGCAGCTGAGCTTTGTCTTGACAGGGCTTATGTGCTTGAACTGCTACGTGAGCCACCTCCGAAGCTTCTAATGCTAAGTGCTACACTACCAGATGAAAAACCGCCAGTAGCAGCACCTGAAAACTCCTCACGCGATCCACTTCCTGTGGAATCATCATCAGCTGAAGATGTTGTAGAGGTCGAACCTGAGGAAAAAGGAAAAGAAGAAGCTGTCCATGTGATGCAACAGAGATGGTCTGCTCAGAAAAGAGTGAAGAAAGCTCACATCGAAACTCTAGAAAAAGTTTACAGAAGATCAAAACGACCCACTGTAAGGATTTTTCCTTCACATTTGGATCAATTCTTATGTTAATTAAATGTTCTGTCTCACATAGATTTTATGAATGTTTGATGCTGTATAGAATGCTGTGGTAAGCAGCATTGTTCAAGTGACCAATCTTCCAAGGAGGCGGGTTTTGAAGTGGTTTGAAGATAGAAGAGCAGAGGATGGAGTTCCAGATAAGCGAGCTCCGTATCAAGCTCCTGTTTGATTTGATGTTTACATTTAGATGATGGGCAATGAGTGGCTTTCAGATCGCATTTTTCAGGAGCTCATCGATATAGTCATCAAGGGCACTTTTTGTTTATACGTTCATGTTAGTAGATTCTGATGGATGGTGTGCTAATATGTTTGCCAAGGAAATGATGCCTGTTCAATTTTCATCCAGTGTTAACTTTAACTTACAATATGATTTAGGTCAAAAGTTTTTCATCTTAATAATTAGAATATATATTTAATACTTGTAGTATTTGGAAACATATTTAATAAAATAATGTAATTTAATGACATTAATATATGAACAAACTTTAAAAAAAAAATATTTACTGTTTTAGTATTATAGATGTTATTCAATTTATACACATAGTGAATTTGGTTCGGTTTGGATATGAATTGATTCACTAAACTTTCAGAGTTTCAGTTTGGTTTGTTTTCTTTTGTTTTTCAGACTGATATAAAATAAAATAATTTATTATTTTAAAAATAATTGCAGAATAAAAAATAATTTAAGTTTTACTTGCTTTGATTGGACAATTTATTACCTTCGAAATTATTAAAAAAAATTATTCAATACAATTCGGTTGAAAAAATTGTTCACTTTCATATTTTGAAAACACCGTCCTAGGCATGGACCAAGTGGCAAAATGAAAGAAGTATGACCAAACTCTCTGTCAAAGGACAGACACAAATGGGTCCACTCTCTTATACGCTTTCCATTAATCACCGTAAGATGGTAAGAAGATCCACGGCTTAGCTCTCCCCACGTTACCATCGCATTTGCCTTTGGATCCTTGCATTTCCTCAAGGCTCATATCCCTCCACGATTCACTCTCTGCATCCGTCCGATTCCCCAGAGATCTGACGGCTATGACGATAGTAATCTATTCCTTGCCGAAATGAGTTCGCAACTAGATTTGTTTGGGAGTTGTGTAAAATCCCAAGTCCCGCTCTTTTCCTCTCTATCTTCATCCACCAGCTTCTGTAAACCCCCCACAGTCTTAGGAAGGAGATTCAGAAAAGTATAAGAGAATGCAGGAGCAAACCACTAGCTCTTTAGCTGCAAACTCTCTACCTTCAAGCAGCGAGAGATCCTCAAGCTCTGCTCCACATTTGGAGATCAAAGAAGGTTAATTTCTTTAAATCATTAAAAAGTTTCGATTTTTTTTTATTTTGGCTTCTCTCACGCTTTGATCTCATCGGTTTTCTGCCTCATGCATTGGATATTTTTGTAAATTGTCATTGGTTTTATCAACTTCCCGACAAGAAGTCTCGAGATCGAGAGAGATCCGTCACTTCAGTTTTGTCTGAAAAATCTCTCCTTTTGATTTTCGTCAGGAATTGAAAGCGACGAGGAGATACGGCGAGTGCCGGAGTTTGGAGGAGAAGCTACCGGGAAAGAAACATCCGGCAGGGAAGCTGGATCGGCGACTGGTCAGGACCGGACACAAATAACGGTCGGAGAAAGTCAAAGGAAGAGAGGGAGGAGTCCGGCGGAGAAAGAGACCAAGCGCCTTAAAAGGTGTCTTTTTTATTCTTCACCCAATTTCACGTTTTTTTTGTTTTTTACCATTTACCGTGTAGAGGGTAATTTTGGGTAAATAAAGGTTGCGTGATGGGGGTTTGTTGGTAATTTTGTGTGAAAAGGTTGTTGAGGAATAGAGTTTCAGCACAGCAAGCAAGAGAGAGGAAGAAAGCTTACTTGAGTGAGTTGGAAACCAGAGTGAAAGACTTGGAGAACAAAAACTCTGAACTTGAAGAAAGACTCTCTACTTTGCAGAACGAGAATCAGATGCTTAGACATGTACGTTTTATCTATCTCTCGCCATTGGCTTCATCTGCAATCTGAATATTTGCTATATAAGATATCATCATTGCTGGAAAAAACCATAAATTTGCAAATAGGATCCATTTATCAAATAGATAAGTAAATTAGAAGACTAAGGAGCTGAAATCAAGCTCGAGATTAATCACAAATGTATGTAGATTCTTTCTTGGAAAGCTTGGTTCTTGTGAAATCTGGTTTTGCTGTTTTAAGTGGTGGAGAAGATGAGAATGCAAAGTTTGGTTCTTTGTAGGCTGTATGGTAATAATGTTTTTCTAATGTGTTTTGACAAGTTTTGGGTTGTTTTTGGTGCATTCAGATTCTGAAGAACACGACAGGAAACAAGAGAGGAGGCGGTGGTTCTAACGCTGATGCAACCCTTTGATTCTCCTTGTTCTTGTTCTTGTACTATTTATGTGGATAAGTTTTACAGCGAATTGTATTAATAAATATTTTAATATTGCATGGATGTGACTTGTGAGAGCTAAAATCGCAAAATTGTGACAGGGTTCTCTTGTAGCTTTAGATTCTTTATTTTTCTTTTCTTTGTTGGTCTGATAGATTTGCTTAATTCAAAAGTTAATTTTTGTAATATGATAATACAACGTTTATTTTATTGGATATTTTCACTTTTGACTATATGCCTTGCGATTTTGGATGCTCGGATACAGACATGTCGATAGAAGTTGATGTTATCACTGCTTCCTTGAAATATTGCTTGTGTTCGTATGATTCTAGATTCTACATTCTTTCCTTTTGCTGATTACTGTTTCATACAGAGAAAATAAAGTTGTGTGGTTTTTATAAAGGCGACGATGACGCTTGCTATGAAGAGAATCGGAGGAAGTGACTGCCATGAATAAAAATGACAGTCGTACTCTACCTTGGCCTTTACCAGTGCATTTGTACGCATTCCAAGTCGAAGCGGAAGTCACTTCCAGCGAACTTCTCTTTGAGTTCAAGCTGAAAACTAATGACGTTTGGAAGAAAGGAGAATGAGGCCTAGACCAGCACTGAGGTGTTAACTGTTACTCGAACTTCGGTGTTTCGTTTATGTTTGCTCAAAGCAATTTTACGAGAAGTATTGTTTCTTCTTTTGGTCAAAACGAGAAGTAATGTTAAGTCGACAAAAAGAGATTTGTTTAGTTGGATAAAAAGAGTAAATATCATTCTGTGCAGCGAGTAAAAGTTCTCTCTTTGGCTCTAAAATAGTATGACAAGATTCTGAGGAATAACTCAAAAAGACAACCGCGAGAAGAGTCAAAGCTTCTTTCTCTTCTCTCACTCATTAGCTTACATCTCTTCCATCAAGGTATCATCTGAAAGTAAAACCGTAGGCAAGATTTAGATCAAACATATTACTCCACAAACCAATATGCGAAAAAACGACACAAAAGTCATTACCTTTATCCTTTCCATCGTCGCTGCTTAATTCGGATTCATTATCATTCTCACCATAGAAATGGTCTTCTACATCTTCCTCATCTTCACTTTCATCACTCTCTTGCTCATGAACTGTTGTCTGAGTTGCATTGCCTGCAGCTTTATTGATCTGCCATAAAATAAAGGTATTATTGAGACTAAGTAGCCATATATGCTTATAACTGAATCTGTAATTAATTAAGAAGATGACTGATATGTAACCTGAGCTGTAACAAGATGTACGCGCCCAGATAACTTTAGTAACTGTTGAAGAGCCGTTCCTCGGGACTTGGTAATCTGGAAGAACAGTATAAGATACTTTAAACCAAGCCAGTTTTGACAGAACAAACAAAAATCTTTGGCTCTACTCTTATATCTTACCTTATGTAATGTATTAAGCAGCTGTTGGTTTTTTGGTTCTTGTGACATAATGTAATGACTATGATTCACCATTATGCTGTATATCCATGGAAGAAGATACCTACCACCACATCCCCTGTTCAAAGAAAAGAACAGAGCACCAAGAATGATCTCAATCATAACTCATTTAGCCAAAGATTAAACGAAAGATAAACATCCGCATTTTGAGCTTCAACTATTATAAACGAGTAAAGCAGAGAACCAACCTCGTCTGCCACATAGCAACCAGAGATTCTAGAGTCTTAAATGCAGTGGAGGGTGCCATTGACAAAACAACAGACTTTAACTGTCAATACAAAACTCTATATGAGTACTACGGTTGGTAGATTGTAAGGAAAATTATCCGGCAATCTCTAAAGAATTGCGTCAAAAGGATTTAAAAATGCTAAAGAACAAAGGACCAGAAAGCAAACATACCTTCTTCGGTGGTAGATGAGCCTCAAGATCAATTTCTTCAATTACTGAAGTATAGGAAAGACTGCTTGGTTCATCTGTACCTTTAAGTATCCCAAATGATCTCAACTTATCCTCCATGCTAAATGTTTCTACATAATCTGAAATTTCAAATTAAAAGGAATGAACAAAAAACCAGAGTACTTCTTGCACTGAAACAACCACAGATATATATATATATACCGAAAGAACCAAACAATCAAACGATTTCCATCAGTACACAATGATTGTGTAAGTCAGAGGACTGCTAGTCGACTTCAGAACCGTGATGTAAAACTCACCCGCTTGACTTTGGTCAACCATGTCTGCATCCTTATCAAATGAGGGTGATTGAACACTCTTTTTCTCGTGCAGATCAGTAACTCTTGCGATTGGCAGCAAAGCATCCTCCGCATGCGCGCGGTCCAATGTTGTAACTATAAAAGTATAATATCATAGTCAGTAATTGTTATTGACAGGAAAGGAACGGAAATGGAAACTGCAATCCACAAGGCCGTATCAGCTCCACATAATAAGGAAATGTACTACTGAGTCTACTTAAACATGATGCAGTTATTGCTAAGTAGATGGGCACTAATCAGAACCTTGATATAAAATAGTCAATTTGTTGAAATACGTTTCATGATAAAGTGTAGAGCCCATGAAAAATACCTTTATTTTGCACGCCTTGCCCCTTCTTGGACTTGGCAACTGACTGAGTGATGGGGAGGAGGATGCCATTCTTGGAGGCATTCAGCACCAGGTCGTTGCCAAACTGTAACACCATTTTCTGGAATGATGGTTTCACCAACAGTCCAGACGCAATAAATGCATTCGCAGAACCAGGCTTCACAATCCCTTGCAATTTTGCAGCAAAGATTATCGGCAATGAGCCCTTGTGTTGTTTAAGCGAAGAATCTTCGGTCGCTAATGCGACCTTTGTAGGTGTGGCATTGCATAGCTCCTCAACATTTGATCCATACCAAAAATAACAGACACCTACTTCTGAAATTGCTAAAACATATAACCCTTTTTCATCAGTTTCACCCCAACTATCCACGAAGACGGGAGGGTGCTCTAGAGCAAGGACACAGCTAGCTGACTGCTTCTTGGCACCGTCTGTTTTCCATACTGCAACATATCTTTCACCAACTGCAGATGAGAGGATGTATTTGCCATCTTCGGTAAAAGCCACACAACGGACACCTCCCTATATAGCATTAAAACTTATTAACAACGTTCAAGGATACCAAATGTAGGCAGCTTCCTAAGTCCTAACCATAGAAAACATGGTATATACAAATGATGCCGACAAATAGTACAGATACTCACAGGATGACCAGTAAACTTCTGTACTTTCTTGAGATCAGAGCAATTAAAAGTCTTCAACTGAGCAGATGCAGTGGCTAATATTTTTCCGTCTAAAATTGCGAGGAAAGAAAACAAAGCAGAAAATCATCAGCAGGTATATGCATGTTAACAGAAACTTCAAAGTGGCTGTTTAAACCAATGAAAATATATTAGAAGAAAACAATGGAAGCACTAAGTCTCCCAGAGACACACCTGGTGAAACAGATAAAGAAGAAACTGCTTTTGTTGAAGCTTTGAACTTTCTGATCAAATTTCCACTATGAGGATCAATTTCACAAACCATCCCATCTGCCCCACCGCTGTATATGCAGGAGGCCTTTGTAGACGATGAAACAGCATTCACACCACTGCAAAAGACATGAAACACATTAACAGACGTCCAAAATCTTACTGATGCGAAACTCAAGGAGCTTCATAAGGAAAATTTTACAGAGAATTTGGAAAGAGAACAACTACATAGGCCATAATCGAATAATAGAATACCAAGTGTACAGATAGATTAGTTGCTTCACTGATATAATCCAACAAAATAATGCAAAGAAGAAGTCAGTGAGAGTTACTCACCCGGGATGACAGTCGCTTATTCTCCATTTCAGCTGACCAGAAGCCACATCAAGTGCTAAAACATCTCCTCCACCAGTTCCTAATACCAATATGGAAGTTCCAAGTTTTCTCTTCTTCTGAAAATAACAGGTATTACGCTTATTTGTCAATAGGAACAACGAATTCACAAACTATGATCCACATCGCAAGGCAATACTAAAATAAAAGCCAAGTTTCTTTACCTTTCTCTCCAGAGACAACCATTTCATGCACGTATAATCAACCGAGAGGTGACCTTTCCCACCGTTGGTATATATGTTAGTCTCTTCTGTAGATGCAATATCAGCAAACTCTGTTTGGACCTGACCCTTGACAGTATCCCAAATCTACACAAAGTCCAAAAAAAAATAAAAAATTTAAGTAGCAGAAAGATCTTCCCTTTGAATAGAAAGTTCCATCGAACTGAACCGGACCAAGAATGATGAGCCAAATAAGCACAAAAGAAGACAACTTAAGGTACCTTGATACGGCCATCTCCGGTGCTAAGAGCGAGATAATCTACAGCAGGACTGAAAGAAGTCAACACATCCTTAATGTTCACCAAATTCATCTTTCCCTGAAATCGTTCCGAGTAAACAATCACATACATGCGTACATTATACATACATAAACATCTCCAACTGGACAATTATCTCGACTTTAACACTAATAAAGTAATAATCATTTAAGAAAAATGTAACTCTTGGTTCCTTTCTGATTAATCCGCAACGAAAACTCCACCAATGGACTAAGAAATTAATGGACTGAAGTGTCTTTCAGTCCATGTAAAAAAGAAAACTTTCCACAGGTAAATCGACTTCCGTTGAAAAGTGGTGAGACTTGGTAACACAGTCCCTCCAAAACAATCTAATTCATCTTAGAAATTAACAAATAAAAACAAGCAACGAACCAGTTCAAACAGACCAAGTGAGGAAGACGGAAAGAGACGTCGATGTCAAACAAAGACAACTTTCTTCAGTTTCCCCAGGAGTGAATCTGCAGGCGGAAGATAAAACACAGAGACAGTGGGGGACTAGGGTTTTTCAGAGGTTTTGTTTTCCCTTTCCTGTTGTTCGAAACGGCGAACAAGTTAGTCAAAATATTAACCGAAATAAATTGTCGGAGGTGAGCTGTCGATATGGTCGGAGGAGATTAAAAGAGCAGTAATGGGCCTTTAGAAAACCCTTATAATTAATGTTTCCATATAGTAATTGGGCTTATGGCTAAAGATGAGGCCCAAAATTAACAAAATTAAATGGTCAGCAGACATCTGATTGGCTCCAACATTTTTCTTTTCAAAATATCACAGAGAGAAAAAAATCCGAAATGTAGTCATTTAAGCGTTCGAAAGAAAACAACTTTCTTGCAGTACAAGGTACCATTTTCTTGAGCTTTCACGTTTTTCTTTCACCTCGCTATAAATCTAAAATCCATCTCTCAAACTTTTTCTGTTCGTCTCTGCTCGAGTTAGTTTTGGAGAGAGCGAGAGAGACTGGTAACGGTGATAGAAAAAGAATACCGTTTTTCGTTAGTGGGTTCGCGACTTCATGGCTGATCGGGCTTTGCCGGCGTCGGAGGCAGGTCCAGCGGCTGAGACTGGTAACTATGCTACGAGGGGTACAGTGATCGCTCCTGGCTTCCGATTTGAACCATCCGATGAAGAACTCATTAGCTACTACTTGAAGAGGAAAGTTCAGGGGAAACCCATGGTTCCCAATGCGATTGCGGAAGTCGATGTTTATGAGCACGACCCCTCTGAGTTAGAAGGTTCTTTCTTTTCTTTTCATCTCTTTTCCTCTTTTTCTTGGCTTTTTATTTTGGGATTCTTCGGTATGGATTTCGTCTTGTGTGAGTGATAACTTCAGTGATGTAACTCTACGAGAAGGGTTTGGGAAACTTTCTGTTTGCAGATTTCTTGGCTACTGCATTTGCTATTATTATTCTAAAATTATATCCTTGACTGAATCTTGAATGCGTTAGTATACGAGCTTATATCGTGTTGTGGAAATTGTTGCTTGTGATTCAGGAAATCCAGTTTGAGTTAGTGTTATTCTTCTTTGTTTCAGAGCTTTCGAGGTTGAAGACAAAAGACCAACGATGGTTCTTCTTTTGTACCCCGGAAAAGAAGTACGGCAACACCTGTCAAAGGATAAAGCGAACAACAAAAGCAGGCTCCTGGAGAAAAACTGGAAATCCCAGGGAAATCAAGCGAGCAGACGACCAGTTGATTGGTAACGTCAATTCCTATGTGTTTCACAGAGGACGTGCTCCAAAGGGTAAACGAACCAATTGGGTACTCCATGAGTATCATCTCATTGAAAATGAAGTTGAGGTATATATTTATTCCCTCTATTAGATTCTTTTGATTTGGTTACTTGCTGACCAATTTGTTAATATGGCATTCTTGACACGTACAGTCTCTCTCTCTCTCTCTTTCTTGATGTTGGATGTCACTAGAGCTGTGGATTTGATCATCTGATTATGGATTCAACTCTTACCTGCGACTTGCATTTGTGGATGCAGATAAATTCGTACGTCTTGTGCAAAGTGTTCCACAAGATAAACGTCGGGAAACCTACTGGATACATACATGCACCCTTCTCGGAACAAGACTGGGATGATGATGGTGATAATGTTGGTAAAGCTCCTGTTCCAAGTTTTTTGCATGCCAATAGAATCAAGCAGAAGATTCAGCAGGTTTGTGCTTCTCAATACTCTGTTTTTGACCTTTTTCTTAAAAACTATGCAAACTTTATGTTCCAAGTCTTCTTACTGTTTAGTTGAGTCCAATATTGATAGAGAGATTGTCGTGTTATTTCGAGACTACTGTGATTTGGCGAAACATTTCAGTTTCTAACATATGCAATGTGATGAGATCAACCTTTGTTTAGTTCATTGAATTCTTACGTAACTGTTAATTTTGTGTAGGAAAACCCTTTGCCGAGCAAGGACCTCATTGACCTCAACGAGCTCTTTAGGGAGTTTGACATGAATGAAAATCCCAAAACAGTTGATCAAGACGATAATAACGATGAGCCAGTGACGAGAGAACGTCTACCTCTCTGTGGTCTCAACAAAGAAGCCTCACTTCCTCTCATCCAATACAAACGCAAGCGCCAAATCGACTCTCTTGGAAGCTACGACAACCCAAGCCAGACCACTCAGGACCATTCTCCCTTCCCAGCAAAAACCGGCGACATTATATCTTCTGTTGCCGCCATGATGGAGGAGGAAGAACCAGAACCACTCGCTACAATAGTGCCTCCCATCTCCTCCACTGAGCTGATTAACGATCCGCAGAAGGAGAAACAGCAGATGGCTGTGGAGACAGAGACGTCTAAGCTTGAGATAATGGAAGCACAAATGATGATATACTATCTTCGGGAGAAGATTGATGCATTGCGTGAGGAAAACGAGGAGCTGAAGAAGATCAACAGCAACGAGGGACAACGCTCTTAAAGGGGCACAACAACAAAAAAAAAGGGTCCAATTGTGTTGTCTATAGTTTTTTCTTTCTCTTGTACTTTTCTCGCTTATGTTTCAATATTGTCTTAGGAGAGTCTTGTGACCTACTTAGACCTATTGGGAACTATGTGAATCTATAATTGTAAAACTTAGATAAAAACAAGTATTAGAATCTGAGACATTTATGATTTCTCTTTCTTTTTGCCCTATGTATACGGTTACGTTGTGAAATTCGTTAGTGAGAATATAAAAAGACGATATTAAGGCAGAAGGCCAAAGTTTTTTCAAAATCAAACCATATCAACCTTGTCTAGATATGGTTTGCTATAATGAAAAGATTTTTGTTCGTCACAAATGTTTCATTTGTTTTCTTTTTTGATAAATTAAGTCGAGCCGGGTAGAGGGTAGCATCGATCTTGCACGTTTGTATAGTAATTGATGATTGCCTCCAACCTTTATTTTTGGTATAGAATATAAATGGCTTACCAAACAGTCATCTAACTAATACTTTAATAGAATCATATGAATTCCACATATACACAAGTCAAACTCTAGAACCACTCTTATAATTTTGGTAGTAAACAAAGAAAAGATAATGGACCTAGAGAGGGACTTGCCATGATCAAATGTTCATCAAACTTCAGATTTAAAATGCCAACTAACACAAGTGGATTTCGACATGATTGGCCAATCAAAACACAAAGCTGGTCGAAGCCTTTACTAAGTTATGCATGAACATCACCATTTACAAAACTGAATGGTGTCCTGTAGACAACTGAATGCAGAATTTACTGGAATGCTTTGATCCCTTACTCTATATCCTCACCCAAGCCTACTGCTTCGAGCAATCAAAACAATATACCACAATCACTAAAAGTGGGTATATCGAAAAATGGCAAGATGACGAATCTACTAGAGAGAATCACAAAACTCTACCATCCATCAGTAAGAAATAGTAAAATCCATAAACAGAGGTTGGTAACACCATTGTAATCATAAATAAGTTGAAGAATACAATACGAAAGGGGATAAAAAAGCTATAAAGAAAAAAAAAAGAAGAAAAACAAGAGGAAAGCAATAAGAGATTCTGAATCCTGACAATACTGCCTATGAGCCAAAGATTCCATAAGAAGCAGGACAAAATCATAATCATACTTGTCTTCCATGCTCTTATTATTCTTCAACCAATTTGTATGTGTTTTCCTCAATTCTCTTTGCTTCTGAGTCAACTAAATAAAAAAAACAAAGTCTTGCATTTAGTTCTCAGACTCATTCTTCTTACCTTCACCATCTCCTCCTTCTCTCTCTTCCAACAATCGACCTCTCTCTTCATCAGCTTGCTGAGTCTTCTTCTGAGCCTCTTTAGCCTTCAAGGCCTGCAATTTGGCGTGATTGTAATACGCAACCCCCAAGAAGGCGATCCCGTACCCGAAAAGGTTAATGGGAGTGACAGTGTCCTTGATCACAGACCAGGAGAAGGCGATCAAGAGCCAATCTTTAACCACACCAGCAACATTCATGGTCAAAGCAGAGGTTTTTCCCACGAGGAGAAACACAGCAAGGTTCAAAGCGAACGCACAGATGGAATTGGTTCCGAAGATAGCGTAGTCGAAGTGAAAGCTGGAGGTGTCTCTGAGTACAGGGAACTCAACGTAGATCCAGGGGATAAACAAGAACGCCAAGCAGCATGGAGCAACGTAGTAGAGAGACGTGATGGGGTTGAGGGTGATTCCTTTGGAAGTGAGTAAGATCTGAATGAGAACCAAACGAGTGGCCTCAAAGGCAACAGCCCCGAGCTGAAGAAGCACACCAAAGACATCGAACCTAGCCTCACCGTAAGCAGCGATGGCGACACCGAAGGAGATGGAGAGCATGTTGACCATAGTGTCGGATTTGAAACCTTCCTTCTTAAAGAGAACGCCGATGGAGTAAACGGCGACGGGCATAAGGGCTTTGAGCATCTGGATGAAGGAGACGGAGAGGTAAATGTAGGCGGAGTTGGAGAGCCAGAGGGAGAGAGAGTACAAGGCTCCGATGGGGACAACGGATCTGAGGTAAGTCTCGCGAGACATGGAGACGGGCTCAACCAATTTAAAGACTTTGATGAGGAGGAAAGCTAAGGTTGAGCAGAAAGACATGTGGATCATGGTGAGTGAGATCGGGAATGGCCAATTGTACATCTTCTTGTCCAAGATGTATTTGTTGTACACGATCACCGTGAAGCTCAAGAAGATCCATATCGCCACGTAACTGTATGAAAGCACGATCTTTTTTATCACGCTCTCGCTTAGCGTCCCGCCTTTACCCATTCGCGACGGTTTGTGTTTTACG
>KE155953.1:260587-278168 GCA_000411075.1 Sisymbrium irio
TTTTCTTCTATTGATTAAGAGATTTATCTGATTTGTTATGTGACACAAGTTTTTACTCTGTGGACATTTTTACGTTTTATAGAAAGCCAGGGAGCTGAAGTTGTGGAATGTGCTTGTGTTATTGGCTTGCCTGAAGTCAAGGTGAGTGACACTTCTTCTTACTTGTTCAGGAAGTTACCTTTTGGCTTGTTCTTTAGAAAGGATATAGCCTTACAATCGTAGTGATATAATTGGTTCTGGTTCGGTTTAGGATCATAATCTCTACCGAATTTGCTAATTGAGCTTAAATATATTGTAAACTTTTGAACTGTGATAGACCGATAGAGTTGAAGGCAACACAAGCTGGATATGAGTTGTAGACTTGTAGTGATAGAGTTGGTTGTGTGGTTAGGTTTAGGATTGATTTACTCACTGAGTTAAGATTTTGAATTGTTACAGGGGCAACACAAGCTGAAAGGGAAGCCGCTCTATGTGCTGGTGGAGCCTAGTGGATTAGATGGATTCTGTTAGAATACAACCCAGTTAATTCCGGTTTCGGCTTTTGTTTGTCCCTGCAGAGTTCATGTCCTTTTAAAAATTTAGGGTTCCATCTTCTTGTATTCGTTCTTTCTCTCTTTTTTTGCCCTGTAGATTTTGAATTTTGCTGTTTGCGTTTATTTGAGAGTTAGGAGGACATTGTGTACTTTCCACGGCAGTGGTTGTTAAAACCGAGAGACAGAAACGTCTTTACATTGCTGGTTTGGTGTACCGGTTTAGTTTGGTTGAATTTCTGATGGATCACTAACCTTATCTTAATCAACTAATAATGAAATTCAATCAGTTAAGTAGGTAAGATACGTTCCCAATTTATTCGTGAATCCGGCAAGAGGTACTAGTAGTAGGTCTACTAAAATTTAATGCGGTTATTACTGCTTTTAGAAGTCTGAAAAAGTTGGTTGGTACGTATTCTACGACAAAGTATTGTTTACTGCAGTATTGGTTGGTCCATGTGTTGCTACCATTCAAATTCTATTTATTGTTTTTGAGCCTGCGCATGTTTTCTTACGTGTATGTAGAACAGGAGAAAGATGCTGTCCTTTTTTGTACCACTATGAGTTTGGTTAGTAAGATCATAATTGTTTCGTTTTCACTTTTCAGTCCTTTGAAGTAAGAGATTACAATCTTTCATGAGTTGCACTTGTGATCTACAACAATTGAGAGTAGCGTAACTAAAGCAAGAAAAAAAAGAGTTACTGTCACAAAGCTCAATAATGGGCCGTGTAAGGTAGTATTGGGCGATAAATAGATAAAGCCCAAGAGATTAGAATGAGGCCAGATATGTATTTGCGCCTCAAAAATTCAAAATTCAAAAGTGGTCAGTGTATAAGCGGGCTTGAGATAAGATTTTAATAAGCATGTAAATAATTGAATCCCGAGGACGGGGAGATACTTTGGGATTTGGGAGTCGGTGTTGAACGATTCTGGGATTTTATACTCCAATCCATAAGTAGATGGCGATCTTATATGCGTTGGTGGCTCGTGGATCGGTGGTGTTGTCGGAGTTGAGCGCGACATCGACAAACGCGAGCTCGATCGCCAAGCAGATTTTGGAGAAGCTGCCGGGGAACGATGACGATAGCCACGTGTCTTACTCTCAGGATCGGTACGTCTTCCACGTCAAGCGAACCGATGGCCTTACCGTCCTCTGTATGGCCGATCAAACCGCCGGAAGTAAGCTAATCCCGCTTCTCTCTCCAGTTCTTGTTGATGTCGTCCCTCAATTGGATCGTTCTCTGTGTCTATGGATTTGCTTTTTGGATAGATTAATGCTTAGCCTAGTGGATTCTTATTACTATTAGAATTTTGGAAGCATCTTGGTTGAGGATAAACTACACCATATGACTTGCTTTTTTTCTAACGCTTTGACACCTTTATACCGGCACAGGGAGTATTCCTTTTGCGTTTCTGGAAGAAATTCATCAGAGATTTGTGAGAACATACGGCCGTGCAATTCATTCTGCTCAAGCCTACTCCATGAACGATGAGTATTCTAGAGTTTTGAGTCAGCAGATGGAGTTCTATTCCAACGATCCCAATGCTGACAGGATGAGCAGAATCAAAGGTGAAATGAGTCAGGTACACTGGCTTCAACTCACTTACTATTCTCTATGACATCCTATGGTGAGTTGCTGGATCTTGATGCATCCATTTGTAACTTTTCCGTGTTTTTCATTTTTCAGGTTAGAAACGTGATGATTGAGAATATCGATAAAGTCTTGGATAGAGGGGAGCGTTTGGAGTTGCTGGTTGATAAAACCGCTAATATGCAAGGCAACACTTTCCGTTTCAGAAAGCAAGCTCGCCGTTTCAGAAGCGATATGTGGTGGAGGAATGTCAAGCTTACGTATGTTTTCTTCCCTTTTCAAGATACCTAATAGACTTTTGACAAGAGACATATTCGCAGTTTCTTGTGGAAGTGATCAGTTTATATACAAGTATCGTTTTTAACACGTAGATTTTATAACCTTACATACTTCGTGAGAGTTCTTGTTGTTGGTTCTCTTGACTCATGAACTTGTTTTTTTTCTGCAGGATTGCCCTAATACTTATACTCTCGGTGGTTATATACATCGCAATGGCCTTTGTTTGCCACGGGCTAAGTCTTCCTTCTTGTTTCAAGTAAGAATATATTCTCTGATTTTTTCACCTTTCCCTTCTCGGAAATTCATCAGACTCGTGCTTCCAATTCTGTAATTTGTGATATGCGTTGTGTAAAATGTGTGTTTATGCGCTTTTTCAAGTGCCAGCTTCTGTTATTTGCTTTCATGTTGTGAATCGATCGTCTTTTATAAGCGTGGTATTTAACTGTTAAATGTTAATAGTCATCCTATATCTCTTTCCTGTTTGCTATTAATATGCTAGTAACGTGATACATACATTGTGAGAGGGTGGGTCATTATAGCGTTACCTGGATCGGTGTTCAAGCTTCTAATCATGTGATCAGTTTATATTATCATGAAAGTAAGAATTCTTTTAGCTCCCTAACAATTAACATTTTATATCACCGTGAAAGGCACACCAATTACCTTATTAGGATGACCTGAACGTGGACATAAGAAATGAACTTTTGGGATTTGCGTTTTGAAACGCAAACGAATCAAGAAACTAAAAGCAAAGCAAAAGATTCCTTCACAAAGTGTCCCTAAAAACAGATTGACCCTGAAACTTGTCGACTTTAGATCTCAGAAACACGAATCTCTTATCAAGGCACGACCGCTTCATCTCCAAAGACCCCAATTTTCCACTTGTCTTCGTCAATCTCTCCCGAAACTCATTCATCTCTTTTTCCTTGTCTGCAAGCTTCTTCAAACTCAACTCCATTTCTTGCTTAGCAAGAATCAAGCCTCGCTCGCACGCCTCTTTTTCCATAGCTACCATATCACGTCTTTTTATAAATTTTGTTGCCTCAACAACCTCCTCAAGAACAGACCGGAGCCAACCTGCTCGGATCTTTGTCGTCTCTATGTCCTTAACGATCGCCAGAATCTCATTGGCTCGTGATTCGGACAGTCCATGCAGGGGCGTTGACTGGAGCTCAATAACAACCTCGGCTAGAATCTCAAGATGGTATGTCCGTGTGGAAAGAGAATGGAGCTTGGAATCTGATGCGATGTCACCATACTTATCGAAAATGCTCTGAAGAGTGGAGGAGAGACTAGCTTTGACTTTGTATCCTCCGACCGAGACAACATCAGGCGAATCAAAAGTTTGGATCGCAAGAAACTTGTTCAATGGGGACAAAAGAAGCTCAGGGTAGAGTAGAACAGAATATTGGTCGTCATCATTATAATCAGAGTATGCTCTGTTCCAAAGAGGAACAGAATGTAGAGTGATCTCTGAACATAAACTCATCTTTGTCTAGACAAGTACTAGATGAGTTGGAAACGGAGAGAGTTTCGTCTTTTTTCCTCTTTTAAAAGAAAAGTTCGAGAAAAATATGAAGTTCCTTTCCTCTTTCTGCCTCTTTTTAAAGACACTTCTATAACAATATTCTATTGTTTTTGGGAGTTTGCAACTATGATGTTGACTTTGACTCGATAAAAATCTGTGATCGCGTTCTTTTTTTTTTTTGGGTAAAACTGTGATCGCGTTCTTGACTTTGTCAACCTTTTCTGCTTTAGATAAAAAAATATTTTTCAAACCAGAGGAACATAATAAAATAAAGATTTAGTAGAAAAAGAAAACGCAACACGAGAAGAAGTCATAGTCTCTCAGAGATTTGGTAGAACTTGAAGGCATTAGAACAAGGGAGGTGCTATGTCAAACTCATTGTTTTAAAATAATGATCTTTTTGGGCCTTGTTTGGGGTTTCATACAGTTACAACTAGCGCTGGTTGCAAATTGTACTTTCTTCTTTACCAAACCAAACTCGAAGGCTTGAACCAATCGAATATCTTGAACGAGACGTTGTTATAGTTTGTCGAGTTCATATATACGCTCTAGTATATATATATGTGTATTAACTATTATCTATTAAAGAGTATAACAATATATGGTTTCACTGTGAAAGGGGAATTCGAACATTAAGCCTACGTAACCATATAGAATGCATAATCATATGCAACATATCATATGGCTTCGATGGTCTGTTTACGACAAAGTGTTTCCTAACCTCAAGAACTCTCCTCTGCATCTTCAAGTAGTCTTCTTCCGATATCGCTTCTAAAATCTTCTTTATCTCTGGTATCTTCGATATCGGAATGTGAATTGAGAATACCTTCCAGTTCAACACGTCACTAAATGGAAGAACGTACGAATCAGCTATGACGACCGGAACGCAACCGGAGTACAGAGACTCCACGATTCTTGGACTCGCCACTTCCCAACCGCTCGGACACAGACAAAACCTTGCTTGATCCATCATTTTTGTGTAGTTCATGGTTTTGGGGAGATACTCGTGGACAAGGACGTCTTTGTCCTTTTCTTTCCAGTGTTGGAAAAGTATTTTCCTGACTTCACCGTGAGAACCGCCCGCGAAAAATGCCAATAGTTTGCGGTTCTGAGGCGGTTCTCCGTTGTGTCCAAACCCTAATTGGCCGTACTGAATCTTGATTTCGGGCAGCGAAACGTCTCTCATGGGGGTGAATCCCTCGGATGCATTGGCATTGCAAAGAGCTCTTACGAAATGCTTGTATAGTTCTGGATCTACCGCTGAAACATCAGGTGCCTTAAACAACAAGAAATAATAAGGAGAGTTAGGGCTAGGGTTCTGACAGTTTACAAGAAATGTGTATAAACAGGTACTACTCACCCAATCGTGACACGAAAGGAAGAAATGGTCAGCACCGCCACTGCGATTCCAGTAAGGGTAACGGTTAGAGACGAGAGAGATGTAGTCTTTGACAATGTTTTGAAGACGGTCACGGGCATAGCTAGTGTAAGGTCGATAAACAAATCGTATGATATTAACGATCCCTACAGGAATGTAGAACATGGTGGCTTCCTCCGGTGAAGCTGCCGCGAAACGGCTTTTTCCGTTCTCGATCTCATCCATGAATTGGCCTTCAATAGCGTAAATATTGTTGAGTGGACCTTTGTGAAACAGAGGAGCCTCTCCTTCTCTATATGTCCATATCTTAAATCTCTTCTCCATCTCTTTGTGGCTCCTGTTTACATGTGTAAAGAAATTAAAAAAAAAAAACATTACATATGCATAACTCTTGATATGTTTAACTACATATACATTATATCCATAAATGGAGTGTAAATTGTGAGACATTTGACTCTTTTAACAAAGAAGTAAGAAAAAAGTGAATGATTATGTTTGCAAAGGTCAAACTGAGAGATGGAGAGAAAAGGTATGGAGAAACAGAAAAGCTAAACTACACTTTCCTCAAAGTAGGTCTGATTTTGTATTCTGAAGTTAGAGAGAGGGAATGAGGACAGGAAGAACAATGATGAAGTAATATATTAAAATAAAATTTTTGAGAAAAGCGACTTTTATAACTTGGAAACTGCAAATCAGTAATGCACAAGTTACTAAAAATGGAAAGTCATATAGAATGTTGATGTTGACACATATTTCTATTAATGGTGATTTAGAGTAAAGTTCCTAGTGAAAACAAAAAAGAAGAGAGTACACATGCTAATGAGCACCTACTTGTTAGCTACATAATATTATTTAACATATTTATTTAATCTCCTCATTTTATCAAGCCTAACTTTTCTTTAACTTAACTAAAAAAGCCTAACTAATTCAAATCTAACTAGGGATTAATCTAGTGTCAAACTACAGAAGTACACAATGTTGATAAAACTAAATTATATACCAATTTGTATATTTTTCATAACATCATATACTTAGGTAAAAAAAAAGTTTAAAATATATATAGAGAGAGAGAGAGAAAGAAGAAGCAAAAATAGGAGAAAGAAAAGGTCTTAACTGATGAAAAGTAAAAGCGTTAAGATAGACAGATCCATTTGATGCGAATCCCGAATCCGAACTATTCGTCCGATCACGACGTCGACGGAGATCCACTTCTCCCGCTTTCTTTATGGCTGCTCTCGCCATCGCCAAACCTTCTTCGATTCTCTCCGCCGCTTCATCGACTTCTTCTACCACCGTAACTTCTGACGATGACTGTTTCATTTTCAAACAACATTAATAAATAAATAAAATGAAAGAATATAAGAAATGAATGTAACACCTCGTAACTAAAATAGCTAAACCTAGAAGACAACACAAAAGAAAATAAAAAGAAACGAAACTTATACATCAAGAAATTAAGAGAGAAAGAAAGAAGAATGTTAAGTACGTTGTTGAGAGTGGTGAGACATGATGAAGAAGAACGAAAAGGGAAGAATCTGAAGGAAGAGAGAACGGATTCAGGAGAAGACGAAGGGGAGAGAGAGAAATGACAAGAAGGATCATCTTCGACGTCGGAGGAGAGAAATCCGCTATGGTGGTTAAGGGAGTAGAAGAGGATGATGATGAGTAATGGAAAGAACAGAAACGGTGACGTACAAGTCAGATCCGCCATTAATTAGTAACTTATTTCCTCTTCTTCTTCTACTTCAAGGCGTTTTGGAATTCTATAATCTATTTTGGTTAGGGTTTGTTTATGATTTTACAGAAGAAGAAGAAGAAGATTTAGTCAAGAAGAAAGGGTGAACTTGAGGCTTTTAGGGTTGTTTGTTTTGTATATCTTAGGTTTATTACTCTTTACTCTTTTATTTTATTTACTTCCCTTACTGATCTATTTATATGTGTGCTTATGTTCCACCGTCTAATCCGGTTTCAGATTTTTTGAGTTAATTCACAAATTCAATTATTAATATTGTTCTGGTCAATGAATGACATTCAAGTAATTAAACGTGACTCTCTTGAAGGTTGTTTTGGTACGGTTTAGGTTGGATTTGGTTCGGTTTTCAAACAAAACACATTTTGCTTTTTATTCGATTTTTGTTTTGTTTTGCAACATTGACTTCAAATTATGTTATGGTTACATTTATAGATATTTTTTTTTTAAAACATAGATTACATAACTCAACTACATCGACTTGGTTTTGGTTCGATTTATGTTAAAATGTAAACATAAGAATGATTTACGATTGATCTTTTTTTTTTTTACTAATATATAGGATTCACGATTGATCTTTATGAGACATCATCAGTCAAAACGTATAATAATAGTATAATGTATATATTTTGTAACGAGAAAAGATTTTGCTCCCGCTATATATGGGGAGGGCAATATACGAGTAATATATAAAACAGTAACAACCTCACAAGAATTGTACGAAAATCAATCCATATGGGAGAAACTAGGGTCTAAAAAAATGGAATAAAGATGAACTCTATCTATCCTGTTACTCTATAACACTTGTCTTCAGGTCTTGTTCAGCAAATCTCGTCCCAAAAGGTACGAGGGAACCGGTCAGCAGCTGTACTACTATTATTGTAAAGAAAAGAATCGTAATATACTGTATGCAAAAAAAAAAAAAATTGTTTTTGTTTGTTTTCATTGGTTTAATCGCTTCAGTATGTCTTAACGGAAGCTTCAGAACTGGGTCCGGCTTACGATTTCTACCCAACCCAAATCGGTATAAACAAAACGGAATCAAGGAGGACCGGAATTAAACTGATCACAAGAATGAAGTAAAAGAAACATATGTATATAAGTGATAAGAATTTTCACCTACCGATATCATAATGTAGTGCGTTATTTTTTTTTCTTTCTAGTTTATGCAAATACAAATATTCTTTTCTTTCTAGATTTTTGAAGCTTTTTCAATCCATCACCACAAAAACCAAACACAAACGTTAGTATCTCGCCTATCGTTATTATTATACAATCTTATTGGTATATACTATACTATTGTTATCAATTCATGGCATATCGGTACGAAAACTTCATTAACAGAGGAAAAAACAGCTCAGTGCTTGAGGAGATTGATCCCAAGCTTCTCTAGGGCGGCCTTAATGGCGTCACGGCTACATTCTTCAGCTTCGGTGACATTTGGACTGTTGAGTGGAGTCACATCTTCCATTGGGTAGTTTCTGTTACCGTGTAGCTCACGCAAGTCACTGGCGATGCCTTTAAGTATCACTGTTTTGCGAATTCCTCCAAGCAAGCCTTCGTAATCTGTGTCGCCTGAATCTCCCACGAAGACCACCATGTTCGACAAATCAATGTCCCATCGTACTAGCAAATACCTGAAAACAAGAGGAAGACATTGTGTGTGTGTTCACCGAGAGCTCAAACAAACCCAAGAAAGAGAACAAAAGACGTGTAGATATGATTGGTTTATGATCGATACTTACCTAAGGGCCTGAGATCGTGAGGCAAGAACTGGGATTACGTTTAACCTAGCTCCGTTTTGGCAGTAAACTACATTGCAACGTAATGCTTGGATTCTCATCAGCTTCCTCAGCTCCTTCATTGGAGGAATCTGCAGAGTTGAATGAAGGGAGGTTAGAAAGTAGAAACCAAAAAATCAGGATATTAAGAGGAGCAAGTCTGTAGTCTGAGAGTGCATTTACCGCAGCAGGATCTTTCACTTTGAAAGATAAACAGTAGTTGCTTGAAGATGACTCATCTTCAGACAGAATCTCTCCTTCCTTCAGCTTCTTCTTCTCTTCAACAGAACTAATCCAGCGGATCAAAGTCTTCCTCAAGTTCTCTCCACCCCAGCGGAATTCTATATGGGAATGGTAATCTGCATCGAGCGTATAAGGAAGCACGGTTTTATCCTCAGAAGCAGAGGCCGTGAAGTAGAGTTCACTTCCACTGTTGCAGATAACAGCATCAAAGTCTTGTGGTTTCAACCCTCCTGAAAGCAATGTGGTGTGAGTCTCAGATATAGTCATCGAGGTCGAGAGTATGAATCCTGTTGAGCCTCCTTTGCCTGCAACATCCATAACTGTTTTGACCACTGCGAGAAGATCAGAGGTTACGCTGCAGTCCACGGAAATGACAAATATATGTTTCCGTCTTTTCAAAGTTGGCATCTTGGAGTCGATTTTCTCTGTTGAAGTCTTCTTTTGTGCCAAGGTTGAAATAGCTTTCTCTAGCTTAGCTTTTCGTTCAGAAGCGCTATCTTCAGCGTCTAAGTTAGTATCTACACCATTGTTACTTTCACCCTTTTCGCCGTCCAAGGAAAGTTTTAAGTTCAAGGAAATGTCATGTATATCTCTAAGGGAGTCACTGGGTGAGTCAGAGTCTGAGTTGTCAAACTCAATTCTCTGCCATTTAGGATGTCTTTGCTTGCACGAAGCTATCCGAGCCAAGTATGTTTTGCAATGCTCTGGCCATGAAAACAAGTGGATGTTTTTTAGGCCGTTTTGTCTGCATCTTGTCCAAAGATGTTTGTCTGAGACCAGTTTCAGGAGAGCATCAGATATAGCTTGCTTATCATGAGGGTCAACAAGAAGACCATTGTCAAGAACCTGCAAGTCAGGAGCAGAAATCAGCTATCGCATTGATTGCATGGTGGTAGAGTAAAATTTTCGTTTGAAATATCGAAAGTAACAAACCCGGTGAATATCAACAGGTCCTCCATTTATTGTTGCAACAGTGGGAAGACCATGAGCTCCTGCCTGTTAGATACAGCGATCAGAGTCAGTCCAAATGATACATAACTCAAGCAACCCTGAAAAGAACGGAGCACTGAAGAGAGGGAAAACGATACATACCTCGATTAGAGTCAGTCCAAACGGTTCGATGAAAGCTGGATTTATAAATACTCCCTGAACAAAAAAGCTTGAGATAAGATGGAGGGAACTCAACATTGATCGAAACAGCAGGACAGGGTAATACCTTACGCATTATAACATGGGAAAACTATTGATTACTAGATGATTTGTATATATGAAGTTCGTTTCTATACCATTTTTAAAGGAAGAGATCCAAAAGAGAAAACGACTGTGACTAACACCTTAGAGGAGAAAAGTAAACATGTTGAGCAGTACCTTTGTTTTGGCTGCTAAACGGTAAATTTCAGGCACATCAGATTGTTTGTGATGCTTAGGCATTGCCACTTGACCATATAGGTCGTACTTGTCGATGAGCTTCAGAATTGACAGCAGCACAGAGGCATTCGTGGTGGACAACTCATCAATATCATTTCTGTTTCCCATTATCAGTGTCTGCAACCAAAGAAAGAAAGAACGAAAAGGTGAATTAACTTCCATAAAATCATGATTCTGAGAAGAAAAACTGCAGGACGTACAAGGTTAGCAAGTTCCCGTAATGGACGGCATTCTCCAAAGGCTTTGACTAGAGTAACCAAGTTCTTTTTAGGGTCTGGCCGAGCAAGAGCGAGTATCATAGGCTT
Organism: Sisymbrium irio; assembly: GCA_000411075.1. Classification (NCBI taxonomy): domain Eukaryota; kingdom Viridiplantae; phylum Streptophyta; class Magnoliopsida; order Brassicales; family Brassicaceae; genus Sisymbrium; species Sisymbrium irio. The sequence continues at coordinate 271,403 of KE155953.1, forward strand.
GCGCGGGTTAGAAAAGAAACGCATAATCTGCCCAAGTAAATATAAAGGTATCAGTTGTTACAGTCAAGTAATGTATGGAACATTTGAGCAGAGAAAAACAAAAAAAGAGAAATGATCCGACTACACTGTACCTCAGACCAAATTGGTGGATCAGGAGATTGTGGATTTTCATCGTCTCTCGCTCCTTCTCCATCTGCATCCACATCATGCGGTACAATGTGATGAAACTCCATTCCTGGAGGAATTACCTGAAATCACACGACAAGGCTACTCATTATCATGGAAGGTAGACTTGTCTAGAAGCAAAGAGTTCTCAGTTCTGAAGTCCCAAAGAGGAACAGAGCGCACAGAGAAAATACTTACAACCATGCGAGGCATAAATCTACCAAGGCAGCCCACATCCCTTTTCATCCTTGCTCTGAGTTTACGCTCCAATACCGGATCAAAACCATCATAAAGGCGCCACTGCTCTTTGATCTCCTGCCTCGTACTAGTTATGATTATTTCAGAAGCATCAAGACATAGCTCCTCTGCCTCTATGCGCCGCATTATTTTATAGTTAGAATTGATTTCTTCTTTTGGCCGTCCTTGTTTCAGGAGCTGCTCAAGCTTGTCACGACCAAGAGAATGCCCAGTAAAAACCATTGGTACGTTGAGAGCCCCAGATAGAAGAGCAGCGGAATCACCAGCATCTGCATAGTGGCCATGAATAGAAACAGGCCACACTTGTTGTCCCCCACCAGGAATTTGTTCACCAAGAACCTTGGAGATCTGCATAATATAGCTAAGTGCCCTATCAACAAATTCAGGGATATGAGGCCACAGGAGCTCTTTTGGTACATATTTATCTTTGGGACCAAAAGGTATACGGATGATGTAAGCGCCACTACTCTCTCCATGCTCCTGCTCTGCGCTATCTGTGTTTAAAGGACTTAGCATCTCAGTCGGCTCAGAGTAGCTGCTATCCACACCTGGCGCAGAAACCTGCCTGGTCAACAAATCGACACGATAGACTCCTGGCATTGAGCCCAATGCCCTCGCAAGTTCCACAACATACTTCACCTGATTGCAGAAGCCGTTTGAAACAGTTGTGAAATTGAGTAATTTAAAAAACACATTGCATATTTTCAGGAAGAAGAAGAAGAAGAAAGAGTACCTGGCCACCAGTATCAGAATCCCGACCAAGCTCCATGTTTTCACCACGTATCAAACCGTGAAGACTGCAAGAAAGTTTCAGAATTTTCTACTATTATACACCACCAATGCGAAACTCACTTTACTCTAACTACAGAACAAACATTAATTGCGAAAGAAAGTAGTAGCATGTATACCTTATCAAGACGATGTAAAGCTTTTTCTCTTTGTGTTGAGCAAACCAATTCTCAAAGACGTCAACAGAGCTGATCCGAGACATTCTTCCTTTGGTGTTGCCGTCACTATGAGTTGGGATCATCCCAGGAACATCTGCCTTCTCTCCTTCAGATAGGTCTTCTGACATATCAGCAGTTACTTCCTTTCTTGCTTTTTCACGCTCAAGATGCCTTTTCGCTGCACGCTTAGCATTCTTCCCTTCAACCTAATAAGTAAAAGCATAATGATTTATTTTAAGTCGAATCAGACTAAGTCAAAACCTATCAATCTCTCGTGAAACGAAATCAAGTACCTTCTTCTTCTGACGAGCCAAGTTCCAAATCCTCCAGCACAGATTCTCCAACCTCGTGTTCCGTTCTTGAGGACTCCTTGTCGCTGCAGCCTTTAGAGGAAAGAATCAGAATCAAACAGTTAAAGATGAATCGAAACGTCAAAAGAAAGCAAGCAGAAACGGTGAAGAAGGGCGTAATACACAGACCTGAACCCAGGAACGGTGAAGATCAGTCTCATCGAAGCCAGTGATGACTTCTTCGACGAAATAACGACTGGGGCTGAAATGGCCACGCTCTCTTAACAAAAGCGACGATTTGGAGTTGCCGATCCCCGGTTCCGCAGCCAGGATCGCCTCCAAGTAACTATTCACCCAATCGTTTCCCACCATTTTCTTTTCACTCTCAAACACCAAAACTTCTCGTGAATCTTGAGAGAGAGAGAGAGAGAGAGAGAGATCAGTTTCAAGAAACCAACCAAGAGAGGGGAGAGCGGGAGAAGAAAGAAATAATTTAGAAGATTACGTAGTATGGGGCTAAAATCGTCAAACCTTCTAACATTTGATTTAATTATTGAGGGAATATTCGATTTTTTATTTGAAGCGTAAACGATGATTCGTTCTTGGTATTTTTATTAATTGTTTTCTATAAAAAAAAATGGGTAAAAGGGAGATGTGTCACAAGTTTAGTTGCGACGAGTCACGTAAAAGCATTAGCATACTCGAAGAAGATTCAGAGGAGTTCTATTTGAATATTCGGAAAAGAGTATTGGAGAAAAAGACCGACTGATTATCATAATCGTAGGACCAGTGAGCGATGTACACCTGCCAAGAATCAACCGCATTAGCATAAGAATCTTATTTTTTGTCCTTTAATCACAAGCATTAAGAATTTTATTATACGATCGAATATTACATTGAGCTGTCTACATTTTGAATTTGTTTATTCATTGGTTTTCTCCACGACAACACTTGTTCACACACGTATTTACATAAATATCTCTTGACTTTATTCGTTTGCATTATTAGCCTTTCAAAATTATTTATTTTTATATATCTATTTTTTAATTAAAATATATAAAACCAGAAGTATTTTAGTCATAAACACTATTTTTTATATGATATGAAAGTTTATTTTTCGTTGTGATATTTATGAAAATACTGAAGATTTTAAAAAATCCCCAAAAGGCAACAAACCAAGTAAGGAAGTGTTTGGTTAATACTATTATTTAATTACTTTCTTCTGTGGCAAGGAAGGAAGGATGACAAACATCAGTCATCAGCACACACACTATACAACAGAAAAAGCAAGAAAAAAACATCGCGTAGAGTCAAGAAGCGTCTCTAAGCTTAAGCCTTGGCGTCCATTTGAGATGGACACAAAGCTTCCCTGATATAGCTCCGTCTAACGCAAAACACTCTTGAAACTCTCCTTCTAGCATCACTCGTGTCAACGTCATTATCACTCTCCCTATTTTATCCTTCAAAAAAGTAAAAGACAGAGCAACACGTTAATTTGCAGACTCATGTGTAACCATGTTTTTAATTAGTTTAACATTGATCTTACCTTGCCAAATTTGTCATGGTCCCATACTTCAAGAATCAAGAGATCATGCAACGCATCTTCCACCACAAAATCAAATGTCTGGTTCCAAACCGGATTCAAGCTATCCGGTACAACCCTTGTTTTGTATTTCGTTTCCGATTTCTTCAACGTGATTACCACAAACGGATCTGCTTTTCCCATGAAATCTACAGCTGGTAAGTCTTCAGCAGACAACACTGTCACAGCCAACACTCCTCTCACAATCACATCTTTTTTCTTGGGACTCTGCGAACTTTTTACATCCGTAGCATCCGAATCCTCGCTTTCCGGTTTAAGTACCTTCTCTAAAATGGTCAACGAGTAGTTCGGGTTAAAGGGGTTCTTGAATCCGCTTTCTTTGCCTAAGGGACAGTATAGGAGCTCCAATTGCACCTATATAACCACATAAACATATCTTTTAAAATTGATACTATACTAGTAAAAGAGATGTTTATCCGAAAGAAAATGTATAGAGATTTGATCCTATAACTTGTAAGAATAAGAAAAATGAATATATATAAATATATATATATATATATATATATACTAACCTGACCCCGATTTTTTGTATCCCTTTGGATCTCTAAATCCTTGACTAGTTTCAACCAAATATCTTTTACTTTGCCGGGCTCGAGTTCATTTAACCGTACTTGAGCAGCCCCGATAAGCTGAGACGACCCGACTCCTTCGTCGTCAAAGACTCTTACTGTCAAATGTTGAGTTGATACATCTTCCACAACGAACTCAAAATGTTCATTCCAAATCGGGTTCAACGAGTTATTCTGTACGACATTGAGAATGAACAACGAGAGATCTAGTTACGTACACACAATCCAAATCAGCGAGATGTCGCAATCTTTGGTAGAGGGGAATTTTCTTACGATAGTTTTGGTCTTCTTAGTTTTATCACGCAATGGGCGAACGAATACGACAGCGTAAGGATCAGATTTTCCAATCATGTCTTTGTTAGCTAAGTCTTTTGCTTGCACAAGCTTCACATCCAATGTTCCAACAGGTTTCAGTTCAAGATCACTGTTAAAACACATTTCAGATATAGACTCTTAAAAAAAAGAGGGTTTTATTACGAAAATAAATCCATGTGGTACACTATATATAAAGAAGATAAAAACCTGTAGTCTCCTGGCAATATAGGTATAATTTTCCTAACGGGCCATGTTATGCTGTCTTCAATAGCGTCAAGAATAGTTTCCTAACAAAGGCGTTAAACAAATTGTTGATCAATATACAACATGTTATGTAGGATGCTGTAAGAGACAAAGGATCGTTTTTGCGTACTTCGATTGCATCGGAAATCCCTGGAATCGATGTTAATTCACCACCAATAACCTTAAGTGTAAAATCAAGCCCTTTCTGTTCACACAAAACAAAAGAAGATCACTTCATAACATTAACGTAACGATTTGTTGTAACAAGCAATGAAGATCTTCACTAAATTACCTTCTCTAGCAGTGAATAAGAAAGTGCACCAAAGCAAGGGAATTCATCAACAAGAGGTTTGAAAATCAACCTGAAAACTCCAGTGAATCCTATATTTTTCACCTATAAAAAACGACAAGGAAAACTCTAGAACAAATGATGTATATATACTCAACTTTATAATAATAGCAGCATTACTAGTGAAGTACCTCAATCGGTAAAGCAACACCGAGTAAGGTTTTGACATCCAACACGATTTTTGGATTACCGTCCCATTGCATTTCAAGCTCCATTGTAATTCCATTAGGTCCACTTTCACTTTCTAAGATAGAAACTCCTGAAAATGAGTGAGCATCACAACGGTTTTATAAATTTCTTATCACTAGCAAATTACAAACTAAGCAAAATCAATACATGGACGGCACGTAAAAAGGTCCAAGAAGTGAACCCATTGATACAAAACTCCAATAGAAACATTTTATCACTTGCTTAGCTTTCAATCTCTGGATCAAATGAATTAATCAAATAGCTTACATGCATGGACAGCTGCGTTACATGAATTAAGTAAATAGGTCGGTTTAACCGAACTACGCGTTACAACACTACTAGTATAATTTCTTGGTAAAACAATCTACTAGACTGTTTATAGCAACCAATAAAACCAACCTGTGAACTGAGGAGCTACAGTGCCAAGGGTAAACTTAGAGAACTTGAGAGATGCCAACATAGCTGGTGTATATTGTTCAAGAATTGGTTCCACACTGCTCCGAATCAGCTCAGAAGCCGCCTACATGAGTAAAGCAGAGATTCTATCAAAGCATTCAAAAAGATAGAAACAAATGCATTTAAACACGGAAACAGAGAGATTAAAAGTTACCTCATCTACATAAGGCCAGATCTTTTCAAGTTCAAGATTAAGCCAGTTTAACTGTAATTTGATCAAGGACAAAAGTATCAATCTCCATATATATATTCTCATTAATAAATGATGGAAGTAATAGAGAGTACGTATATGTATATAAATAGAATAGCTTAACTTTTGTCTCTGTGAAAATACAACCCAAGTAGGATAAAAATCTCCAGGGAGAAGTTTTCTCGAATCTTGAACACTCATTCTTGCAAATGCAGCAATGGTTCTCGCCTGATAAAACGAATTACGTTACATACATTGCATTGTCTCTATATTATTCTCCAAGCAAATCATCACAAAAAAATTGAAAACTACGTTTATAATAAGAAATGTTTTCTAACCAGTTCAGCTCGACGTGTGGATCTGACATTAGAATAGCGTGCAAATGCGACGACCAAACCCACGGAAACTGCGATTCCTATGAACAAACCAAAGAAGAAACCCATTTTCTTTTATCCTACTTGTCAGCGTATCGAACACGGGGACGATGATCTTATTTGAGATCCATTCATAAGCTCTCTGAAGAAAGAAGAAGAAGAGAGAGTGCTCTCTGCTTCTTAGATTGATTAGTAATCGACAATAAAGTTAAAGAGGAGATTACTTGGCGCTTAGTTATTCTCTGTCTTAATACTATAATCTATTGAATGTTGGCTTTTAAGATTCTTCTCTCTCTTTCTTTTGCTTTTTAGTTTGATCCTCTCTAATTTCATTATCTCGATCTTCTTCTGCATGCTTCTTTTTCTCTCCTCAAAGTTTTCTATTAATTTTCCATTTTTGCACCCAACGCTCGTTTTATTTCGGCGTCAGATTAGTGTCGTTTGTTTTGCTTCGTGATTCTAAACTGGATAAAACCCTAAACCAAAAAACGATAAGTTTTTGTATAACCAAATCCAAACAAAATCAAATCGGATATATAGAAGAAATCCTTACAACTTTACATTTTAACTACATATAATATAGATGTGAGTCATGTGACCATGTGAGTTAGTTCCATATATAATTTAATACTTTGATATTTATATTTGTTAGGGAAAACACACACGAAACACGATACGGCGCAGTGGAAATAAAGTTCCCCATACTTGTGTGAACCTGTGAGGAGAATACTAACAATATGCAGAAATGAACTAAGTAGAAAGTAAATAAGACACCAAGACTTTTTACGTGGAAAACCTCCTCGATGTGAGAAGGAAAA
>KE155953.1:300921-346783 GCA_000411075.1 Sisymbrium irio
GCCCAGGACTAGACAAAAGAGAAGAAGAAGAAGCGATTGTTTCGTCACTGTTACATAACAGATCACACACAGCTATCTTTTAAGATTGCCCCCATCTAGCGAGAAACGCTCTTCTCAAATAACTGTCATATAATCGAAGACAAAGACCAATCAGAAACCCCCTCACTACTGTCGGAATGCCACGTCATGCAATCTTATTCCTCTGTGTCTTTTTGTCTCTTAAAGTTAGAAGGGGATTCTCTATTCTATGTATGGGTATCTGTATTCACCAAAACGGTAACATTGTTTTTCTTGTTGACAAAATCATTAAATTGTGTTTTTTAAGTCAAAATTATAAAATTATGTTTTTTTGTAAAAATCTCAAAGTTGTAAAATTGTATTGTTCAACCAAAATCACAAAACTGTATGAAAAATAAGAGCTTTTAAATTACCTTTTATGTTGTTTTTTTCTAAATTATTTTTTTTGTTACATTCTCATAGATTGATAACATCTGAGAAAATATTTAACCATAAATAACCAAATATCTATATGGGTTTCGCCCAATTTAATGATAGACCAATTGGTTTTCTACCAATTTAGATCGTGTTTTATTTGAACATAACCATGACCTGTTCATAATGATTTAGATATGTCCACATCCCGCCGAATTGAGAGCTATAATACCACTTTATTAGTTTATTACCTACTAGGTAGTATCTCTGCGAGATAATCTCTCCATCTTCAGGAAAAATTGGAATGATGCAATTGCAAATCCAATATTTTATAAACCTTTTTGATTGTATTATGACTAAAACCAAACCGTAGCTAATGCAAGTGTAGCCGATTCCGACCGATCTAGATAAATTGACTTTACATCCTAGTATGAAACGTCCGGGTTTTACACATGTTTTTATAACCATCGTTAATCCCCGTGGCGATGGAATTAATTCAAAAGACAACTAGGCCTATATAATGGACAATGAGGAAACCCAAGGGGCTTGAAATGATGCCGGACGGAGATAATAAAGGGGCCCAAATGGAAGAATCTTTAATTCGTCAAAATAGTTTTTACTTATTTCGACTACGGCGGAGAAAGTCTCTCTTTCGTTTCGCATTTTCGTTCGTTTCTCGGCAACCTTTGCAGCTCCGGAATCTCATAAAACGTAAACGGCTCGGAGGTTGGTCTCATCAATTTCGTATTAGGGTTAGCAATATATATATATATAAGAAGTGGTTCCGCTAGTTGTCTGTATAAATTACGTACGGCTAACTTCACAAATTATGTTAAAAGAAAAATCTCCATGTTATTCACAAGATATGATAATGCCATGATGGTGGAAATGGTGGTGACGAACTCTATCATAAATTTCATCTTAAACCTCATTCTACAAATCATGCTTCTGCTTCTTCGTCTTTTGGTTTGTGTGTTCCCTAACAATCACGATATGAAGTCACATAAACAGTGTAATGTCACCAATAAAAAAAAAAATTCTACGTTGGTTTTGTGCAGGAGTTTTGTCTTTGTATCTCCAATTATCTATCAAGCTATTGGATCTCTCCACGCGCAGCTTCAAACTGACTTCAACGCTCTCTGCCGCTATTTTCACCTGCACTGCTTCATAAAACAACTCTCCAAAATTCAGTGACTCCATGTTTCTTGAAAATGTAACTAAACATTAATCTAGCCATACGTAGACAAGCTAACCATTGTTACATTTTATAATATTGATAAGGGAACTGTATCTTATCGTTTGGATTTTATATTTTTGTTAACAAGTATTTTCCTATCTTGGATAACTCGTCCTACAGTTTTGTTGGCAATACCTTCTGCGTTTGTTCTTTGAGACCGTTGAAGAAGATGGATTGCTATGCCAATTTCTCTTTCTTTGATTGATGAACCAATTGTTTATCTGTTTGAGCTGCAAACCCGTCTCCTGCACCAACCTCGCCTTATCTTCCTCCTGCCAAATGTTATACCTCGTCTTTTTAATATTAAGAGATTCATGAGAGGAAAATGAAGAAGTCGCCAAAGTATGTCCTCCAAGCTATATAGAACATAACTAGAGACTCTTGAGGTGCGTTCATCAGAGTGATTGAACAAGTAGAAGAGAGAACTCACAGTAGGGTAAGGCCACTTAGAATGAGACTGCCACCAAGATTTGAGAACAGAGGTGGTGTCTCCTGGTAGTTTCCCAGCTCTTCTCTTTCTCAATATCTCCTCCCTTATGTCTACAATTTTCTCCTTATAACCCTTTCCACAAAAACATGGCTCCACATCATTAGATCACTAGAACACTGGCATATGCACTATAAGCTCTAGTAATGGTTTGGCAAGCATGTGTTATAACTTATAAATGGTGTGATGGGAAATCTAACGTAACACACACGACAATGTAAATTTAGGAGTAAATGATGGAGATAGTATATATCAGTCGTTACCTGCTTGAGTTCATGTTTGAGTTCTTGTCTAACTCGTTCCATTAAAGATCTCTCACTCTCGGTGGGAACAAGCGGACCAAACCCTAACCCATCTAAGCTTCCATCAAACAAATGAGCATCACTCTCTACTTGCTCATCTTCATCTTCAGACATTGTTGCTCCTGTGCCTTCACCTGGAGACACTCCTGTCTCACACAGCAAAAGAAGTGTGGAATAAAATGAATAGAAAAACCGTGTTAAAAAAATAAATAGAAAACTCATGCGATTATGCCAATGGGACGATGCAATACTAGAGTTATCATATAGCTAAATAATAGGCTTAATTCTCACAAGCTAACCTGTAAAGCTTTGAAGAGATTGCTCTATCTCCCAACAGGCCATAACAGCTTCCATTGCATGGATACGAACATGCTGTTGCAGTTGTTCTTTAAAAGAGCACAGCAGTAGTACATAATGGGTCTACACAAAAGCATGGAAATATATTTTAGACGAGGTAAAAATAAATTTGAAAGGACGATAATCAAAAGTTTTGAAGGCTAATAATATATATAGGATACAGACAGAATATGACAAAAAAATATAGGTTTTGACAAGCGACTATATACGTAACTACAACAAATATAATGTATTGTTCGAGCAAAATCTATCTCAAAATAAAACCTTCTGCATGCATGCTCTTGTCAAATTTTAACTGTACAAAACTAAAATCCAAATCTAAACTGATTAATTATCCAACCAGACCACTGATCATGTGTGTCGGTGCAAAGTACAAATTAATCTACGAAGAAATTTCCCTTTTCTTCTCTAATTTATTTAAAAAGTTCTGAAATAATAAACATCTTCAAATTTGTCAAACGGTGAAACTGTAAACTAAAAGACAAAACGGAATTATTGGTTTTGTTTTCCCCAAAACTGAAGAGAATAAATAATTTCTGAGAATAGGCCAGCGAATAAAATAATGGAAAATAAAATAAGAATTGAAATTTGTTAAGAAGGAAGGAGAAGTTAAGTTACCATGAAGTGGTCAAGCTCCTTTTCATCGCCGGAGATGAGTCCCTGAGCAGCAGCAGAGTCTAAAGTTGAGTACTTAGCAACGACGTTCTGCGACTGAGCTAGCTGGGCGTCGATCCTCGGAAGCTGATCCACCGGTGTAGCAATCCTCAGGCATGCCACGTGTGCCGACAAAAGCTGCTCGTATAGTGGATGAGAGAGTATCTCCGCCTTGTGCCTCGCATTCTGCCATCTCTCTGCCTCCTTCTTCTCGCCCATCATTGACTCCTCTCCGCCTGTAACGTCGTCGATGACGTCACCAGAACCGACGTTGTTTTTGTTGGCGTCGCCGCCGCGTTGGAGGAAGGAGGAGGATCGAGAGAGCCACTGGTTAGCAGCGGCGGAGGAAGGAGAATCAGAGCTTGTTGCTGCGGCGGAGGCGGCAGTGTGGAGGTTTAGGAAATTGTTATCGGAGCGGAGAAGCCAGTTAGGCGGTGTGGATTCGTGGAAATGTTGCTCCTGCTGCGGCGGAGGAGGAGGAGGAGGCTGGTGTTGTTGGTCGGTGAAGTGATTAAAATGATTGTGATGAAACGCCATCGTTTTATTTTTCGAATCTTCTATTTCGGAGAGGGAAAGATGAAGAAAGAGAAGATGAATTCTCAGCTTTTGGCAATAATAAGGGTTTGGCGTTTGGGTATATATGTATGTATGTGTTAGAATGTTTGAATTTTACGTGGACTAGTGTGCAATAGTGTTTTAGACCAAAAAGATCGAGACGGACAAAAAGACGATTTATTCTTTAAAATAATTATTCTATATCATTTTACCATATTTTTGGCGATAATAAAATGGGATTAGGTATAACAACGATTAGTACTGTGACAACAAAAAGTTTCGAAAAATAGGAGTTGACGGCGAAAGAATGATAAGATATTGATACGATTTACGAAATGACGGTAGAAATGAAAGGATTGCACACCACTTTTTCAGTTTTTCCTCATCCCTTTCAAAACATTTTTTTCCGTGTGCCTAATTTTTTTTTTGTCACTAAGCAAATGGTATTTTCCAACTAAATCACCCATAAAAGAAAGAATAGGGAGGGGACCATTAATGACGTCATTATTTTTTGCCAAAAATATCGGTGGACACGTGTCAAGATAGCACTTTTCGCTAACTGTGGTCCCTAAAGAAATGGCATGCGATCAGATAAGAGAATCCAACCGTACAATTAAATTTACATTATTGTTTGTAAGAGACCAATAAGGACATACATATATATATTCAGATTATAATTTTGACATCAATATGTCTTTATATATATATATATATATAATGCAGATTCAAAGTTAAGAGAACTGGGGACCAATTTCTGAAATTTGACCTCAGCTCATAGTTGCTGTCTAATCGAAAGTACGACAAATTTAATCCCATCAGAAAACAGATTAAAATATAGAATATTAATTTTGGTATGAAAATAAAAATAAAATGGTTCCCATAAATATATTAAAAATTAACAATATATCTTCTCCTTTTATAATTTCCTTTCAGTTTATTTACCAATTGCTCGCTTTTAATTTATCCACCGATAATGCAGTCATAATAAAAAGTCAACTATGTTACTGTAAAGTTAATTACTCTCGTTTTTTTTGTGTGGAAAATCTATTTAATCGTTACTAGTATAATTGGCATTACTTGAAGCTAGTATAACGAGTGGGCAAATGATAAGTTAATAAAAACTATCCAGTGATGAGTATTTTTTCTTGAAAGTTGGTAGCCATTTGACTACTTCCAAGATTTGCCATTATTATAAATCCCTAATAAATATTACTATTCTTTAGATACATTTTTGTAAGTTTTCTTATCTCTTGCGTGCGATACACGCGAGAGTCGACGAATGAGACGACTAAACTACAACAAACCAAAATATCCGAACAGTGGGTGAGTGAATGGTTGTTAATAAAGAGTAAATACATGTGTCGAGAAAACATCCGGTGTGATAAGGTCTATGTTTCGTGTGAAATCAAGCTAAGACGTTTATGGACAAAGTGAGTCACATTAACGATCACACTCGTCCATTTCATAACCACTCTTGCCCCACACGAAGTGCCCTACGTCTCACGGCTCGACTAATTGGTATAGTTACTTTCTCTTGGAGTATTGAACCAGCAAATAATACCTTACAATTGTTGTTGTTTATAGCAATACATTTACTAGTAACATTTTATGTTTATTAACCATTCAAAAAATATTTACATAATGAATTATGTTTATTTATTCTTCAGTATTTATAAATTATAGATAAATAGAGCCTAACATAGCATAGATGAATATAAATAAAATATTATAAACTTATGTAATTAATATTAATCGATACATGATAAAATAACTTGTATTATGCAATTGTTTCAACCAGCCGTACACTACTTATGTCAGTGTTAGGTTTTATTCAAAAAGAGTTTTTAAACTACTGAGAGAAATTTCCATTCAATTATTTATTGTTTTTTATACAAAAACGCAACAAGTATATCAAAAATAGATTTGTGGTGACATTTCTGACACTATAAAAGCATTTGACAGACAAATAGTATCAAAAAATTAGAGATAAAATTAAGTATATAAATATTGGGGTTGTTAACAAAAATCATCACTTGTCTATTTTTTCTTGTTTTATTATTTTTATTCTATTTTGCACAAGTCTATTAATCTACTATGGAAAGTTGGAAAAACTGAATTCTGACAAAATAGAGGTTTCCGACAGATTCTGGTATTTATCGAACAATACTACTAACATTAAAACAAAAACAGAAACTAACAATATAATTACTACAATCTTTCCAATTAAATAAACAATGCTGTATATATAATATGGAACTTAAATGTCGAGACTCGAGTTGATATACAGACATAGCCTACAAGGCTACTGGCGACAACCAGGGATGTATGTGATGGTCATAGGGATTGTATTTGTTTGCTAGTCATGTGTCAACTATGGCCTTTAATTGCATTTATCGAGCACAAGACAAAACAAATGTCATCTCAGAAAATAAATACAACTACTTATGGTGGATTAATTTTGTTTCCAACAACTATGAAACATGCCAGCACTTTGAAAAATAGTAAAAACAATGTATAAGACTAAATCATACTGTGAAAATCCAATCTGGGATTTTAACTTTTAAATTTGAAATATATCAAACTGAAGAGTATTGTATTGCTATCAACTATACACTCCTAGATTTTATACACTAAAAATCACCATTCCTCCAAATTAAATGATATAATAATTACTAAAAATGTAAAGGTCAAAAATAATTTCCCACAAAAAAATTAAATGTTTTATTTGAATCAACTAAGTCAATCATGAAAGATGGTACAACTTTAATGACCATAAATCATCAGATAAAATTTGAAATTTGCATACAAATACAAATATATATCTTATAAAATAAAATAAAAGATCTCTAAAACATCTTATAATTACAGCGGGATAAAATACCTTCAGTTAGTCATCTTATGTTCATGATGACTAAAATAAATAAAAAGAATTGTATGAAATCTTCCCTGCGGCTCTGCTAATACAAAACCACGCAAATTTATCGAGATAAGTCATAATTAATTCAAATTAAAGCATATTATCGTTAACACAAGAAAACAAGTATGCACAAAGACGAATGAAACTGGTTTTTGTAACTTTATATTATGCACGAAGATCAACGCAGCAGATTTTAAAGAAAGAAACTAAAAAAGTTGACGTTCCATATTTTGCTAAGAGCTTAAAAGTTAAAACTAGCGAGAATGCGAGAGATTTGGAGAAACAATAAATGTGATACGGGTACGATGGTTATGTATCAGCTTCATTGTTTTATGTGTTGTTAGTTAGGTTTCGTCTACTAGTGATGTTTTTGTTAATATGGCTGTTGAACACTTGGCCTGTGCGCGTTCAAAAAAAAAAAAGGAAAAACACTTAGCCTGTGATCAACGAAGACCAAAATAAACCTAACAACATAGACAACAATAACATCAAAACATTACGAATTAAAAAGCATATATAAATACTTTGATATATTATAAAGAAAGAGTGGAGAAAGAACATAGGAAGCTTTATGTCAGGTTTGGATGAAAATGATGGAACGTTAAAAGGATGTTTTCTCTTCATCTTATTACACTTTGTGTTTGTAACGCTGCTAAAGTTGTTCTTCCAGTGGCATACTTTTTATTTCAATACTTATTATTTATAACTAAATCACACTATATCGCATATTAGAGTAGTTCTAAACTTCTAATACTCCAATAAACATTGCTTTTGATTAAGAGATTTTTTTTTTGTTTGACCAGGGAATTCCGTTCTTTTATTCCATCCTTTTATTGTATTATAATAATAATAATAATAATAATAATATAGTTTGGTACAAAATAAAACGAAAACCAGATATAGAAATGTTTATGTAAATATTTTACTGGAGGAAAAGCAAACTACCATAGAGATTGATCTAAACCGGTAGATGAAATGTTAAGAAGCATTAATTGACTTCTTTTGTTCAGCATTTTGATCACGGTCACAACAAAAGCCACAAAGGTCTCAATATACGTGTGTGACATTTATTCATTGCCCAAGCATACGTCGATCACGAGAAAGATCATTGTTGTCTCACTATAGTCACACACAGACATATGTGTACATGCATGGCTAACTATTAAATTGATAAAATTTCAATAACAGAATAATTATAAAAGAAATATATAATAGAATTGTATAGGTTTGTAACCATGTCTTTGCAAACAATTATATACATAGACAAGCGACCATGTTCACAACGCCTTTGTTGATAATATATACATTGATTTGGAAGGCTGTTATCAAAGATTTAGAAACTTCTGTATATAGCTCATTTATCAAAAACCTTATTCTCTTCTGATCTCTGCTCCAACATAAGAAAGCAAAAATGGATAGAAAGAAATAACCGTAGGCCCAAACCACCATGATATGAAAAAGAAATATAAATGGTCATGTCAAATAATAGAGAGAGTAAGGAAAAGGTAGAAAGTAGAAACGACCCAACCAAAAAAAAAGAAGAAGATAGAAACGTTTCAAAATAGACAAAACGGAGAAGATTAAGAGTGATTTGGCCCCGCGTGAGAAAGAGAGAGAGACGGGGGTTATCTATATTGCTGAAAAAAGTCTTTGGTTTCTTCTTCCTACTCAAAATTCTTTTTGGTTTTGATGAAAACACTACTATTGTGCTGACCGTTACAGTTAATTATGATTGGTCGAACTTATTTTATCCTTTTGTTTTAGATTTTTTATATGTAAAGTTCTGTTTTATATTTTGGATAAATTTTGTGTTCTTTTTATCTGTTTGCAATAATAGTCATTTTAAATTTCATTTTTTTCAGATAAGTTAGCTAGGAAGCCTCTTTTACACTGAATGTTGGGTTATATTATGGTGTTTTTAAAAAACGAAATTTTAAGTATTGATTTTCTAAAAACATGTTATATTTTCATAATGTCATGTTAGAAATAAGAGAGGTGTATTGTCTGCTTCTCTTATTAACCCCCAAAGTTAGGCTTTGTTCCCTTCCAAAATTGGACCACAGACAAACAAAAAAGGAAGAAGCATTTTCAAAATGAAAATAAATTCTGTAATGGACCACTTCTCCACTCGTCTGCGTTCGCCTTCAATGCATCTTTGTGTTGTCCATATCTCTCCACATTGTTTGATTACCTTTAGTTATGCATTTGACAATCTATTTGGGAATCTTAGGCCAATCTGAAAATAGCATCTAGTTTATCTCTTTCTATTTTCTGGTTTCGTTACCTTCAGGAATCCAATGTACTCAGAATGTTGTATAGAAATATTTGGCAGGCAACATTTTTGATGGATTTCCATCTTGCTTCTTAGGATCAAGGAGGTAAACCAATAAAAATTGCAAGCTCAACCTTCTGAATCTTAAGCATGTTAAGTTTTCACAGGTAATAAATATACTATATACCTCAGATTTTTATTAATTTGACACCCAATTAATTGAAATGCACCAAAATTTGGTTCATTAAATTTTCATGAGTATGCTTGATACGAATAAATTGAAAATATAAATATACAAGAATAAGCAAATTAATCGACCTAGGCTAAATCATTGAATCGGTGACGAACTACTCATGGCCCATATTAACATATTGGGCCGCTTTCTTTGCTACGTCTAATTTCCCCAAAACAATTACTCTTAGATCAAAATAAAACAAATGACTATTCATGGACTTCAGCTAAACTAAGAGATCATTTACGTCAATACCACTTTTTAACTTGTAGAGAAATTACTGGAGTGTATTCATTACTAGCTAGCTAGCAAGCCTAATATCAAATGAACAAAGACTGTTACGATCTCAGTCTAATATTTTAAAAACTCAAAGGTAATAATTTAACATATTACTACTTCTTAGTAAACTTATTCCTTAATTTCACCCAAAAAATAGGGAGCATTTACGGCAAAAATTCATTGTTCTCAAGATTTCTTGACATTCCTCATAATGGGCAAAGAAGAGTTAAACGTAGTTGTAAGTTGTAACGTTCCGATGACCAGAATTCCAAGAATATATATGTCGTTGACGATATCATTTTGCCAGGCATATTTCACGATCCCACCGAGCCTAATTACTCGATAAATATCAATTAATAGTATGAAATAATTCAAGAAAATATTACGCTATTAAGTAGAAGAAGAAATACGATAACTAATTTTAGCAGATAATAAAACATACTGTATATTTTATTTTGAGAGAGTTGTAAGAAATAACAAGAGAACAATAAGATAAAATGCTCAGAAAATACGATCTCGCATGATCATAGGGTACCTAGTCAGAAAAATGGGAACCAATAATTGCTAGTAGAACCAGAGAGCATCTCTATCAGATCCATTTCTCTTCTTTCACCAGCAGAGTTAGCTTGAGGCGCAAACAACTCGTTTTTGCAGCCATCCTCTATGTTGGAAGACAGAAAAGAAGATGAAGAAGACGACCCGGTACCATTCAATAAGTCAGATAAGTAGATATCAGAAGCGAGATGGGGGGTATTTGCAGGATCTGTGACCATTGTTCCATGATGAATTCCAACAAAGCTGTTGTTCAAGTTTGGTTTAGGGTTAGGGCTCTTGATCACGAACCCAGACGAAGATGACTGGGAAATCTCACCCGGGCCATGGTTCAAAGACATGTTTTCGAGAGAAATCGGGTGGTTTGCAAGCATATTTTTCAGGAAAACAAGCTCTTCGTCGTAAGGATCATCCAGGAGCGACGATGTAGAGTCTCCATTGGAATCAGATTGATCAAGATTCGAAGTAGCAAGAACGTTTCTACCACCAGTAGTGATGATGTTCTCATTACCATTGTGCTTTTCATTATTCTCGATGCTTCTAATATAGTCTTGGAGCACGCATGGCCTTTTAGCGGACGGAGAGAGATCCATATCGCTTTTATCGTCCGCTGTTTTTGAACGCTTGTGTTTGCGTTTTGAGTTTAGGCGTCGTTTGGTCGCATTCCAGTGGTTCTTGATAGAGTTTTCGGTTCTTCCTTGTATAAATTGAACGATTTCTGCCCACCTATTCCCGATCCTAGTGTGTGCTTCCACAAGAATCCTTTCTTCTACTTCGCTCCAACTATCTTTCTAGAAAGCAAAATAAAAAGAAAAACATGCATGCATTAATATATATATATATATCTCTCCAAAATTCTTATCGATAAACTGTTGTTAGAACACAGAAAAACCTTAATATCGGGCCGGAGATGATTATGCCATCTCTCACGACATTGCTTGCCTGCTCTTCCCTCAAGATTCTCCGAGATCATTGCCCATTTCCTCTCCCCATGTTGCCTCACCAACTCTATCAACTTCCTATACACACACACACAGACACACACACACACACACACACACACGGACACACACAGAATTATAGGTAGATGAATACACTCGCATATAGACGCATGAATCGATAATATGCATATATATACCTGTCTTCTTCGGCTGTCCATTGCCCTTTGATGACATACTTGTATGGTCGCTTCTTTGTTATTTCCTTGCAAGTATTAATCTTTAGATTATCTTTAGTACTTGCACCTTTAACGATCATTTCCCCAACAACGTTTCGGTTTCCGCCATTAACGGCCAAGTATTTCTCCTTCTTCGGACCAAACATCGTGTTGTCTTGGTTATCTTTTCTAATCTCAATCGCACTTGTCGTTTCAAAGATCGGTCGATCTATAGAAGGCTCCTGTTTCTTCAAACACAAGGCACCGTTCTTTTGCCTGTTCAAGAATCTCTCGACGGCTGTTAACGGCGGTGCAGCTCCGTGGACGAGGATCTTCTCTTGTATTCTCCGGTCTTCCATGGATGAAGAAGAAAGAAAGAAAGAAAGAATTTTTAGTCTAGAATGGAAAGGAGAGTCGGGAGCACCAAGGAGGGAGAGAATTGAGCTGGTAATTTAACGAAAGGCTAAATGAATTCACACTAATTACCAATCAAAATCCATTAATGATATTGACTTTTTAGTAAAAATGTATAACCCTTCTTTTTAGTGAAAAAAAAAAACCCTTTTAGTTACCGATTGTTTAGAAGACAATATCTATGAGCAAAAATATATTACTAGATTATAGAAAATTGTTTAATTAAATAATTATATATATATGAGGTACTGGATGGATGAGGTATTGATAAAGTTAACGAAACCTTGTAAACTTTGAGCTCTACGACGATAGAAGTATCCTGTAGTAAATGAGGAGTGATAAAATGGCGGGAATAAATATTTGTTTTCTTTTGTTTATTAAAATGGCGGGAATAATGACTTATTAATCACAAGTTTAATTGTTGAAGGGAAATTTATAAGTTTGTAACGGACCAAGTGATAAATGGGAGAACATCAATGATAAATTTATCTATGAAATAAATTAGTTAGTTGACTACAATTATTTGAGAGGACAAAATTTAGGACAAATCTAAGTCTCTAGAAAATTTTAAAAATGTAATTGAAACTACTTAACGATCTGATGCATGATTTTGACAACAACAAAAAGAACTCAATAATCTTGGAAAAACGTTTCTTTATGATACTACATTAAGAAACTTTTTTAATAGGTTCTTTTGACTCGGCCATGACTTTATACTGCGAGTTGTACATGTGAATCAACAATTTGATCATATTGTTTCTGATATTAGGTGGTGACACATATTCATATGTCATTAAGCTACACAGTGATTAACAAGATTTGTAACTAAAAAAACTGATCTTAAGAGTCCAGTATTGTTTGTTATCACTAAAAACTGATCGTACCGTACTGAGCAGAGTACAAACAAATTACTTTTAGAAGAGCCGTCTCACAACCGAGGCCGTAAAATTCAAAAAAAAGCATACGGCATATGCATCGTGGTCGCAAAATATTCGAAGGTAAGAAAACACAGACAAACAAGCACATATATATCTAGAACCAGTACTTAAAACAATGGAGTCTCGTGAAATTATCAAACAGACAGAGCAATAAAACAGTGCATAATGCCGACAACCTAATATGGTTGGAAAAAACATATCACATTGCGCCTCCAGTAACACGGACATGAAAAGGCGGTCCGCGACAGAAGATGGGTTCGTTTGGAGATGCGGTTCGTGCCCGTGCTCTAAGTACATTGTTGGCATCTTCAATTACAGCCGCTGCTACCATCGTGTACTCTCCGGGAACAAGGAAATAGAGTGAAAAACAGTGTCTTGTTTCTTGCAGGGGCGCAACTTCCATTGAGATTCCACTAAGAGCACCTGGCGAAAGAAGCCACATAGACATGAATAAGCAACCTCATAACATCTTTTCTCACGTAATGACACCTATAATCGAGGCAAATATATCTATATGTTATGCAAACTTCATTACTTAACATCCTGAACGACCCCCAATGATGCAAATCCATGTTTTATGCAGCAAAGCCAACAAGAAAAAGAAACGACAATAGATGGAAAACTACCAGCCCATAGGACAGTGGCATCAGCTCCTTCAGCGCAATTCTGTCCAGCTACGTCTCTGCAAGTAACACTTAAATTCAACTTGATTGCTTCACTTGTGTTATTGCGGACCAGAACTTCCATAGGAGTGACTTCATGTGACAAAACTGAGCCCTTTGACAACGAGGACTGAGCTTTTGTCTCCGAATCTGTCTCCAAACCGTTTCTGACCAGTCTGAAACCAAATGTTAGCGGATCTGGAAGCAAAACATCCATCACCGTTGTCTGGAGGGCTGTCTGAATTGCATCCTTTATGTCCAGTTCTCCTGAGCTGTTCCGTCCCGATTGCCACCTAACTTTTATCTTTGAAATGAGATTTCTGATCAATGCATTTATCTCAGCTTTCGTATTCTTTTCTGAGAAGCTCGGATGTTTACTGCTTGAAGGGCTACCAGGCCGAGCATCCTTTGTGAAGAATGAACCGTCAAGAACCGGTAGCTTGAAATGCTCCAATGGAATTAGCACCCTAGCAGAATAGTCTCGGTCGATTCTTGTTTTTGGGTACTCATACTCTGGAGAATCTTGGACTGGGGACGAATCATCTTCCTTGGCGGAATTTTCCAGCTGAACAAAGACACTGATTTCAAAAACAACGTCCGTTGGGTTAGATAACTCGAGTTCAAGAAACCTTAGGCCCCAGCTTCCCCGAAACGGATTGATCTTGACCAGTCTGTCTGTATTGCTCTCTGTTTCAATGTCTTCATCCCGAAGGTTGTCACCCACATGCGCAGGAATTTCCATGGAAAGCAAACGAGCTTTCACAAAAGACAAACCTTGCAAAACACAAATTTGTAGGGGAACAACAAGACGTCTGCCCGGTGGCACAACAGATTCTTTTTCTTGGGGATCCCCGTTGTTAGACAAGGGCCCTGCAAAAAAAGTAGAAACAAATATGCATAGAATTTAGTAATCATGAGGCAATACGAAGGCACTGCAAAAGTAAGATACATCACAAACACACGTCAATCAAGATAACTATACCTGCATAGTGAATAAGCAATGACGGGCTAGTTCCGTCTTTTGGTCTTCCTGTGTTGCCCGCAGCGTTCCTGCCACCGCCAACAGCATTGTCCGAATCCATTGGTCCCACATGCCAAGCTTTTAAAGTCACAGGAAGAGTCACTTGTGCCCCGGGTTTCAAAGGAAGAGCAGCCTGTAAAGCTTCATCCGCTATAGAGATAACCGCATCCTGATTCTTTCCAGAGAGCGAGACATGTGCCTGTTCTATTGGAACTGTGCCAGCATTTGCAAAATTTATACACACCTCACGAATTTCACCTTCATAAAGAATAATTGCACCATCACCACCAACAACATTAGCCACAAGGAGAGGCAATGGCGGTACAACTGATATGTTAGGAACAAATACATGTCGTAGCTTTGCAGATCCACATGATCTGAAAGGGTCGGAAAATACGAGTCCTTGTGCTGCTCCAAGAAGCAGATTGTCAACATCCCTGAAAACATGTTCAGTGATTACACCAAAGCAGTGAACGGTGCAGCCTGGAATTGTCACTGGTCCTACTGCTGTTGGAATACCAGATAGCGTGATCACCTTTGCTGAGTTAGGGGGTATGTCCACACTGACAGGGAACGCATCGAAGTTTCTTGAGTGAGCTGAGAGATAAATACTATCCACCCTTAAATCGAAGCAACATGGATTTGCTAACTCCACTAAGACCTGAACTGGTTCACCAACCACCCATATCAATTCCTGCTTGCTACTTTCGTTTGCATCTCCTTTGCTGAAAGGAGTATAGATAAATGGCCCAGAAGGAGCGGATCCTGTCCACCAATCTTCTCTTGCTGGATTGCGTTTTACGATGTCCACTTGGGAAGAATGGAGTGGGAAAGAGAATAGCCTGAAATATCATAACAGGAAAAATGTTCAAGAGAACCAAAAGAATTTGTTTGCCAAAACATACAAACTTTTGCCAGAATCAGCTGCCAAGCAAACATGGAAGAAGATCTTGAAATACAAACACAGATGGGGCATATATAAAGCCAACAGGTGGATAAAAAATGATTAGTAATCTGATCTTATTGCTCTACTTGGGGTATATTTGACATGATCAAGTTAGCTTGTATCATAATGGTAAGAGAGTGCACAAGTCAAAACATCCGTGAATGCAAGATGGTTGATTGCTAACAAATATACCTTACAAATGGCAAGGCAGGGTCCGCACAGCGAGTTCCCGAAGGCAATCTATCCGCTGAATTTGCAAGGGAACTAGCAAGTCCATTTTGACCTGAAGGTGTTATTAGAGGATAATGCCACCTTAGAAGCCTTGCTGCAGCGCTCCATGCAGCAAGGGGGTCTCCAGCACGAACAGAAGAGAGGAGTATCTCCCTAAGCACAACCATCTGTAAAGTGCTCCACTGAGACTCAAACAGGGAGACAATGGAATGATGATGCATTTTCCCAGCATCAGGTTGACGCAATCCAGTTTCCTTTACGAACAAACACAAGATAAAATATAGTAAATCAGCAAATATCAAAGTATAATACGCGTAGAAACACCAAGATAATGAAAGGTGATATTACAAAAAAAAACGATGTTTATGAAGAAGGCCAGAAAAATAATTCTAAAGCTCACATTGTTAACAGAAACTTTTGACACGGCTGCTCTACTTTGGATTCTATATGCATCAGTTGTCATAGAGAGAACTTGCATGGCGCTGATAGCAGCCAAGCGATTGTCTTGCTGCAAATACAATTGGGCGACCTGCCTACAAAAGAAGGCTGCTTTCCGTTGATAACCAAGTGCTCCAAATAAACGTGCTACTTCAACATATAATATGAGCCTATCACTGGCGTCAATTAAAGACTTTGCCCCATCGGCAGCATTGGTCAATAGTTCTACTACTTCCTTAGCCAGTTCTCTCCTGTAAAGCAAATAAAATGCGATTGTTGGAAACGTTAAGACCAACTAAAACCAAGGAAAAAATGTGGATTCAATCAGTAGGTAGAAACAAAAATTTACAAGCTGCCTACAATCAGATACAATCATTTAATACTAAACAGACAACACATCTATTTTAGAGTTTTTCAAAACGCAATCAACTTTCTTTTCCCAGCTGACATAACCATCAGCATAGTATCATAACTTCAATTTTGCAGATGGGTTTAGAGGATCAACTCCATATACATGAGCTCCCATGACTTAACTTTGTAATCTTATAAGCAAAACAGCTTCCTCTTAAATGAGAAAATACAAAAACCTTAAGCAGCATACTGAAGGCAAAAAGGAAAGTAAACCATGATAATAAAAGGAAATAGAGAGCATACAATGATACCTGCAAAGGAATCTGGCCAGTTTAAGGGTAGCTTCGAGTTCAAAGCTTAGGGGAGAAACTCTGCAAGGAATAGAATTGGTTGCTATTTTGCAGTGATAAATATACTGAAGAAGAGAGCCAAATAGGTATTGCGTTGAATTACCTCTGAGCAATTTCTTGAATGAATGACTTTCTGTAGTGTAAGATAACATTAGTGTATCGGTATCTAACTTCATCTTCTAAAGCCACATCCCGTTGACCCATCCGATCTACCTAATATTAAGAAAATCGAAAACTAAGATGAGTGTATACTAAACTAAAAAGAGACAGATCAGAGCAATTTCAAATTCAGTGCATTTCTGATAAACATTAACTATCCAGTTTTTATTTTATTTTTAGTTATAAATGTGATGAAAAATGTGTATAAGGTGTTACCAGTAAGGCACAAACACTGCCTTCCAAGGCACCCGCATACCAGAAGTAATCTCCTGTCAATCTGGCAAGTTCTAAAGCAGTAGAGTAGTGAGCATTGGCATCAACAGGTGAACCAGCCAACAAGGAGTAATCTCCAATAGTTTTCTGAGCACGTCCGAGCCTGCGCTTTTTGGCCTTGATAACCTGCATTACACCCAAACTAATGAGCCTAGAAGATTACGGTGATAAAGTCATAAGCTTCCAGAGGAAGTAATGAAACGTAGACTAAATCATAGGACACCTAGACATAAACCTCCTCTGAGTTGAGACTAGCTTGGGAATCCAAAGGCGTCTTCAAAATAGTGCCCGCAGACTCGGCCTGAAGAACCCACTTCTCAAACTCCATTAACAGGGAAGCTGCAATGTCTTGCATCATTGTTTGTAAATGAAACTCCTGAGTTTGCTTGTCAGACGGTGGAAACAGAATCAAATTCTCACCCTTCTTGTCTCCATCTTCAAGCTGCAAAGACAGTACATTGATCAAAGAGTCGTCAACACAAAAGCCACCAATAAGTAGATCATGAAGTGATTATACTGACTTGGGAATCGCCAGGGCAGAAGGCGAAGCAGCGGCGGACAAGAGCAGATGAATAGCTCTTACAGGCGACATTGAAATTCTCAGTGACGGTGACGAGATCAGGGGAGGAAGGACAGTGGCAAAGGCCGATGACTGCGAGAATCTTGCGGTTAGATTGGAAATCCTCCCAGGGACTGGGCGGGGAACCACCGAGCACGAACTTAAACCGGAGAGAACCGGAGTCCCAAGGCTGGTTAGTGAAGGGAGATTTCTGGTGCTCAGTGTAGAAGGAGCTGATAGCGGAGAGCGCGATCGTGTGGTGACGTAGCAGCATCGAGTGGTAGTCTCGAAGAAGCGCCGGCGGGATAGTTCCGATCGGGAGGACAGCGATCCGGATGATCGATAATGTCTCGATGCTGACGTCAGGTTCCATGGCGGGATCCCAGAGAGAGAGAGAGGTTGAGCCAAGGAAGGAGGTGACTGCACACCGGATCTGGGGGGAGAGGAGAAATGTGAGTGAGCCTTAGGTGTATGTTTGGCAACGAGTTTTATCTTATTCTTGTAATTAATTATAATTCGTGTAACCAAACATTCGAATTTCCTTTGTACTCATTAGGAATTGTATTTTCATAGTTCCGACAGAGAAATACATAAACTCGAAAATTCAAATCTTTAATTCGAATTTACATTCGACCCAGTGATTGCGTCGCCGATTGTGTGCGTATCTCCGAGTTTTGAGGAGATGACTGCTGCTACTGGTTCCTATTCGCGTCGTGTACAAGAACTTTTAGCCTTGAGCTTAAGTGTAAGCTTTTCAACTTCCTCGCCTCGCTTCGGGTTTTGTGTATTACTGTGCTTCGAGGTCAATAGAACACGCCTCGGAATTTGGATTGCTATTGAAAGAATTAGAATTTATAATTGGATCAGTTCTCTTGGTTTACGTACTGTATGTGCTGGAGGATTTCAATAAAGCATTGGCCTTTATGTTTGTGTGTGTTTTCAGTCGGTTGAAGTTGGAGGATCTCAAGACTTGGCGAGCCTGGTTACACAACTTGTCAACTGTCTGGATTCTTTGTCCGAGAAAGTTGCTTCGAATGCCAGCGACGAACAGGAGAGTCATACTTCGAATGAACCGGAGAATGATGTACATTCGAATCACGGAGATGAACCGGAGAATGATGTTATTCAAGTTCTAGATGAAATTTTGAACTTTTTAGCATCTCCTCAGATGGATCAGGTACTT
Organism: Sisymbrium irio; assembly: GCA_000411075.1. Taxonomy (NCBI): domain Eukaryota; kingdom Viridiplantae; phylum Streptophyta; class Magnoliopsida; order Brassicales; family Brassicaceae; genus Sisymbrium; species Sisymbrium irio. The sequence goes on from KE155953.1 coordinate 319,879, forward strand.
TTCCTCACTGCAAAAAAGGTTTATTTACAAGTTTTGATTAAACTAATGCGGTTTCCCCTCAATGCATTTTGTTACAGGATGTAATAGATGAACTTTCATTTGGATTGCCAAAAGCAATTTCCAAGTTTTCAGGCATATCAAGAAGATGTCTACAGTTAGTTGAGGAAATCATCGATCGGTTTGTGGAAGCATGCAATCCACGGGACATGCTTTCAGTTCTTTGTGAGGTATATTAGATTTGGAATTGGATTCTGATCAGGCTAGTTAAATATACTACTAGTAGTAGTATTAAGTTTTTTTATTGGTACTTTGGTATCTGGAATAAGAAGCTAACAAGTTCTTGTAATGGTTTGAGTATTTTGTCGATTTGATGGCCTTATGAATCTGCATGACCAGGCACTCGATTCTGCTCGGGGCTCTCTTTCACTCTCCAGTTGTTCTACCCCTTTACTACATGGGCTCTCTAAAGGTATTGAACTGAGGATTTTCGCTTTCTGAGATATTTAGTTTCTGTCTTGTAAGTGAATACTATCTTGAAGCCTGCAATTTCAGTAATGTTATTACGTGTTAGATAGGTATTACACATTTGATAGCTCATAATCCTTCCTTCAAAGTATGAAGTTTTTGAGATCTCTTTAGTAATGATATTATCTTTCCCAACTGAAGCACTGAAAAGTTATCCAAAATTTTCTTGTTTCAGTTTTTATTTCTGTTCGAAGACGTCACTACGAGCAATTAAAAGTGGCAGTTCCAATTGTCTTAAACGTTTTGAAGGATATGTCGTTGGAACCAGACATGCAAGTTGAAGATCTGTTTGATAAAGCTCTAGGCATTGCCGTTTCCATTAGAGATGTTTCTTCAAAACTGGTGTGTGACTGTGAAAAATTGGCAGTGATTTCCCAAATCACCATAAAGTGCTCATTCTCTGATTTGAAATTCCACTTGCCTGTTTTGATATATTTTCTTTGTTTTACAGGAGAAGGAACTAGGGAAAAAAGTCAGTTGTTTGCTCGGTCTCTATGTGATGCAGATTACGGTTTGTACTTAATTTCAGATTTGTTTCTGTATATGCTAGAATTTTTCTGATTTGTTTTTCAATACCTGAGAATTGGTCTGATCTTGCAGGCTATTCTTTCAGTTAGCATCAAAGACAACGTGGACTCTTATGTTCCTCTGGTGTCACAGTTAAAAACTTTCTTGGCATATTGTGGCTTAACACACCTTGGTTTAATCACGGGAAACGACGCTGAAAAACTAATGAGCACGGTCGATGAAGGCGAGTCTCAATACTCAAATAGTTACTAGCTTATTTCTCAACTCCATCAATACTTTCTCGTGTCACAAGATAATTTTTCTTATGGTTGTAATATGAACAGATGAAGATGATTTCCTCAGCTCTTTACCTGACATCAAGTTGGGTGCATCGCTTCTATTCATCTGGGCGAGGATCTCACCCAAGGTAGCAGATGTTGCTAATGAGGTAAATGAGCTTCAAAGCAATCCAGTGAAAAGGTGGCAAGTTTATGGTATGTTGAAATATATACTCGCTTCTGGAGATCTGCTCTGGGAATTCAAGAGACACACTATCGAAGTTTTGCTTGACATATCCAAAGGAGTCACACCATCTCAATGCGACGAGCAAATAGATTGTTCGCAGTACACACCTAGCATCTACGCTGCTTTACAGGCATAATATTTATCTCTTTAATTTTTACATCATTCAGGTTTACAAGCATTCTAAGTGTGTCATTTCTTTCCCCCAGGCTGTTACTTTAGTGATCATGTATGCTCCAGACGCAGATCTGAGGAAGAAGACATTTGAGGCTTTAAAGAGGGTAAGTAAACCTTAACTTAATCAATGTGGGAAACTTCGAAATGAATTCGTTTCTTTAAATCACTTGTGCTGATTAGCCTATAGAATTAAAGGTGTTAGCCATTTTGACACAGAGTGACTATCCTCAGTCCGTGTGCCCTGTTTTTCTTCTTTTCATTTACATTCTTTTAAAATATTTTCTTTGTTCAGAACTTAAGTTATCTATTCGGCTTGGTTTGAAATATAAACAGAGAGGAATATAGATCTCGTCTTACTAATCTTTTTATTTGTGCTGTTTGATTAGATTATTTCTGATATCCCAGCTCCTCAGAGATTTGACGTTTTAAAAGCCCTTGTCACAAATTCCCAGTCTTCCACAATGGTTAGTATTTTCGTACCCACTTGAACTTTATTAATAGGAAAGCATGTAATACTGCACAGAGATGATGATTATGAAGATAGACCTTTGCATGCGCAGACCATTCATCATAAACTGCATAATTTAGCATGTCTTCAGTACTCCCTTTTTTTAACTAACGGTATCCCATTGGCACTTCATCTAAAATTGTTTGCTAAATTACCCAGAGAGCAATACTTCTGGATCAAGTTAAAGACAACATGAGCACAAGCAGCCTTGAAGCTACAGATTGTGACACGCATGTTACTGAGCTAGTGGAGTTGGTCTTAAAGCCTCCACAGGGTGGCCCTCCACTCTTCCCGGACCAGAGTGATGAGGTAATATATATTCGGTTCTCTCATGTCTGCATCATATAAGCCCTATAGATAATGTAATAATACGGGTTAGGGTAATTTCTTTGAGAGGGACATACATTCAGAGAAATGGAGAACATCCCCCTATGTGTTGAAGTGAGAGTAGCGTGCTTATCTTGCTAAAATTACAAACAAAGTATTGTGTGTGTTTGTACAGGTTCTGGCAGCACTGAATCTCTATAGGTTTGCATTGCTAAATGATTCCAGAGGTAAGAGTCTTTTAATTAAACTTTTCATATTGAATTGTATGTTGCTATATCTCATTTCATTTTAAGTAAATTGAAGAAACCGGATTCTTTAAGTTTCTCGAATTAGTATTTGTAGTCTTATGTAAATCAGAAGACATTTCATCTCTCTTGTTCAGTTGTTCGTTTTATTGTTTTCTGACTTAGACTAAACTATAGAAAGTGAAGCAGGTAAACAGACAAACGGAGGAGGCAGTGGATTATTGTCAAAGAAGATTCTGGAGAGACACTATAAGGGATGGCTTTTGCCTCTTCTAACTATTGTGAGCGGCAGCATCGCCGAGAACCGCAAGAAGGATCTCGACCAGGAATCCTCACTCGCCACTCTATGCCTTCTTAACCGAATTGAATCGCTTCTATATTGGTGCATCGAGCTCGTGGAAGAAAGGTTGAAAAGTCAGTGATTAAAAAATCATGGGGGAAATATGAAAAGTTGTCTGCAGAGTACCGAGCACTACAAATCTATCATTTTTTTGTGTTACAAAATCAATTTTCCTGCCAACTTTGTGTATTCCAAATTCAATCTCGTCACTTTGCTTATTGTCGATAAACTTATTCGTTGACCTCCTAATGTTATTAAAGAAATGCGAAAGATCTCGTCTTTGTACCTTTAACATTGCAAAAGGAGTTTTGCGTTGTGTTTTCAAGAGTCAAGACCCAAGCTGAAAGATGACTATCTAGCTGGGACAGTGATTGGTTTCGCTTTAGGTTAAGCTTGAAGTTATACTTGCATACAAAGTCTCCACATGTGAAGAGAACTAATTGTTAAGACCATCGTTTTGGGACGGCATTAACATTCAGACCTGGAAGCAGGAAGCTGAACTCTTGTGAGGATGCCCCTCCCAAATCTGGTGCGTGACCTTCGTCCTCATCAACTGCTCATTCTCCCTGAACTTGGCTCCAAATGTAACCTCCTGTTTGATCTCACATAAACGTAACCAAAGTTAAGGATTTGGTATACATAATAGATTCTTCTTCAATTAAAGTCCATGAAGCATAGTTATGTCAGAAATTTAAACACGCTACACGGAAACCTTGTAACCATTTGGTCACACTCCATCCTTGCAAGCGACTTCGTATTTTGAAATTTCAAATTTTCAATATCCATAACTACAAAAAAGAATATAACCCAAAAAGCACTGATCAAGCGCTATAAGACACCAATATACTTCACGTGAGCGTCCTCACGGGACTTACGTATCCCTCACCCACATGGCAAATAGCCATTGCCACAATATTATCAAGACGTTAATAAAGAAAAAACATAATTTAGAAAATATTTTTTGTTAACGTGCAGCCATCACCTAAGCCTAAATGTAGACAAGTCGTTTTCCATAGTCTCAGGAATGGAAGCCGTGTATTGAAGCCGTAACCACTCCTCCGTCTCTCATGGCTGACTTCGTCAAGACTCAAGTTATCAGACCATTTACACCAGCTTTCTGATTTTCCGATAAAACTTCTTCACTGGAACAAAAAACTGCAGTCGGCAGTGCTTAGAGAAAGAGATTGTTAGCTATGCAGAGAGAAGTAAATACGCAGGCAAGGAAAATCTAGTGAAATATTTTTGGCGTTGTTGCTTTAATATTTTTAATATTTTCTTCTTCTTTTTTCCATGTCCCATTCCTTTATTTACTAACTTTTTTGGTCTTTCTAGTTTGGAGATTCTTTGTATGGGGCTATGCGGGTTAGATTCTGGTTAACTAACTGCCAAATTATATTTGGCAAGACAAACCATTTTTCACCTAACAATGTGAAAGTAGTTGCATTTTAAAATGTAATTAACTACATAGCAACTAATTAGGTAATTTTATAATATTCCATGTCTACCAGAAGTCCAACTCCAATCTGAATATCTTTTGCAAATCTACCTTTTTATATTTTATTTTCGACATCAATTCTATCTTGTTTTGGATGCTACTTAGCCTCGTTCTTTTGTAGAGGTATAAAACTAACACGCCTTCATTTGATTTTTGAAAGTTGCATTGTAGAAAAGTTCGAGGTTATTATTTGTTAAAACTGATGAGCTTATTATTTTTAAGAAACTGATGAGCTTATTAGTTAGACCAGGAATTAACATGTTAATCATTCTCTCGTAAAGTTACATTTTAGTATTAGCTTTCGATGAGTTACATTTTAATATGTCGACTCAAGCAGAAACCAACATCTAATAGATTACGGTTGAAGCATCATTGATTATTTGATTGGATGGTACGTCAAAAAAGGTGTATACGTCATGTTGGGTCTGAATTGAAATCATGTCAAAATTAAATTAAAGCGTACGTATATCTCAATAAAGAAACTCTCCAAAGACAAAAACTTATGGTATAGCTAGCACATGAGAAAGAGTCTATTGATACACACGAGGGAGTACTTATTGATGAAATTATAAGGAGGTACTCATTTGATTACATGCTCAGTTTAACAAAGGTTACACAATTTCAAAATTGTAATTTTAATGTATAAACGAGGGATCGACTTCAGTGGTCTCCACATGGATGGTTGCCATGTCATCTCGATCTCGTGGTTCTCCCCCATACCCATCGTTAGTTTAAAAAAGCGTATAAAAGAAACATGTAAACCTGTTTTCTAAGTTTTTTAGATTCTATTACAAAAACCTTTTTCCTTTTAAATATCTTTTATAACTTTAATTTCTGATGGAGAGATAGGAAAGTCCAAGTCTAGAGACTAGAATATTAGTATTACTGTTTTCTTAGTATTGGAAAATCTCTACAAGTCTCTACAAATCGATCAAGTAACTCAAGTTTGATTCTATGAAATTTTTGACAAAGATCTAGTAAATAAGTTAGTATCATCATCCCTTTGCAAATGAAGAGATATAATCTTATCGAGCTCTAGGATAACTGTTTGGACCAACGCCACAAGATTTAAATATTGACATATCACATATGTATACCGGGGGTATATACATGGCATGTATATATTTAGTCTACACATATGTAATAAAATGATATATTTGTTTGCCTTAATACCAAAATTATTTTTTCCATATCCGAAGGAAATTTCCGGTATTCTTTTGGTAACTGCTCCACCCTCCAAAACTTTGTCTGAATCGTTTTGTTTTTTTTCTTTTTACACTTTCTTGCACAGAGCTTCGACAATGGTTAAATAGGAAAGTGTATAATTCTCAAACATCTCTCTCTCTCTCTCAAACTTTCAAACACATTCTTTCCTCCTCGTCTCTTCTCTGAAAACCAATTCAAAAAAGTCTGTCTAGATAATCAAGGAGGTGGTTTTAAAAAAAAAAATAAACATTTTTCTAAAGATAAGGTAAAAAAGAGAGAGAAAGAAAAGAAATGAGGCAATTTGTTAAAACAGCTCTTGTTTTACTACAAGCTTCTGTTCTTCTTCATCAATCCACATGTGCTGTGTTCCTCAATACACAAGAATCTCTTTCTCCTCAACCTTCTGCTTTCACTCCCGACTTATCTCCTGGTATATTATAGTATCTCTTCTCTGCTTTCCTTCAATTTTTAGGGTTCAGTAAATTCATTTCTGCATTTTAATTTCTTGTTCAGCTGTTCGTCACCTGTGCCTTTAATGATTATGTTCTTTAGTTCGTCTTTTTGGTAAAAAGTAGAACTTTTTTCAAACTTTCTTCTGAAAAGATTTTAGCTTTGTGTGGGGGGAGTTTTCTCCACTGGGTCACAAGAAATTTTCTCTGTGTTCTCCTCTTTTCATTGTAACGCTTATCTCTCGCCGTAAAAATCGAACTTTTCACACGTATTTATCTTCTTGGGAAAGTTTTCTAATTTTCTTGAGTCTGCAAGGTTAAATGCGGTTTTCAATTGGATAAACAAAAACTTGAAACGGATGAAAGAAAGAAAAACTAACCCCTTTTGGTTGGTTTATCAGGATTTCAACAGGGAGAGAAGGAGCTGCCTAAACAACAACAACACAGTGACAACATGAGACTGGTGATTTCACTTGCAGCTGCTTTTTCCTTAGCTGGAGTAATCTTAGTTTGCTCTCTGCTCTATTGGGCTTTCCATAGGAGAAGAAACCTCAAGAGCTCGGGTAAGTCCTCTTACATCACATCTCTTGTTCATGTTCTTGCTGGTTTATTGTCTTCAAACTTGAAATTCAAGATGAATCTGGTAGCTGAGAATGTAATCTTTGAATGCCACGGAATCTTGGATTATCTGAAGCGGTTTGTCAGTTATGCGTGTGTGTGTTTCCCTCTATGAAACCATGATGTTTAACTTACCTACATTGTTTGAGTATCGTCTTATATGTTCCAATTTGGTTTTGAAGGCTGCGAGTGCGGTGGAATCACATTCTCACGGTTCTTGAATCGGTCTAGTCGCTCGAAAACATTCGAGAAGAGATCTACAAAGCAGGGAGTGGTGTCGTTGATTGAATACAGTATGATAGAAAAGGGAACTAATGGTTTCAAGGAGAGTAACATTTTGGGCCAAGGTGGATTTGGATGCGTATATTTGGCTACATTAGAGAACAACGTTCAAGCTGCCGTTAAGAAGCTAGACTGTGGCAGTGAAGAAGCGTCGAAAGAATTTAAGGTGCAATACAATCTTTTTTGTTGACACTCTGCCATGTTAGTAGTTGGTTTTTTGCTTTGATTGTTTGCAGCTATAATGTTGTTGACCTTTTTGTGGTTCCATATGCAATTGCAATGGAGTTAGTCCAGATAGCTGAAGTTTTCATCTTCCTGAGTTTGTTTTATTCTTGGAGAAATGCAGTGTGAGGTTGAGATATTGAGTAAGATCCAGCACCCGAATATAATATCCCTCCTTGGTTATAGCACGAATGATACTGCAAGATTCATCGTTTATGAGCTGATGCCGAATGTCTCTTTGGAATCTCACTTGCACGGTAGAAAAATCGACTGACATATTCTTGTCCAAGTTGTCAGCAGTGACCATGAAATAAATAATGTGTACTTGTTCTCAGGATCTTCTCGGGGTTCGGCGATCACAATCACATGGGCTATGAGGATGAAGATTGCTCTTGATATAGCGAGGTGAGCATGCTTTCTTGTGTTTTACACAAACAGTAGATTACTACACAACTACTCAAATTTTGTGTGTTTCCAAATAGGGGACTAGAATATTTGCATGAACATTGCCATCCAGCGATCATTCACAGGGACTTGAAATCGTCCAATATATTATTGGATTGTAATTTCAACGCTAAGGTGACAAATCGATGTTTAAGAATGAAAATGTTTCAATATCATTTTCCTTTGTTTTTGTCTATCTCAAGCTCTGGCATTTTATGAAAATGTAGATCTCAGATTTTGGTCTTGCTGTTGTTAATGGGCCAAAGAACAAGAAGAACCTTAAACTTTCCGGGACAGTTGGCTACGTTGCACCAGAGTATCTTCTCGACGGTAAAACCCTGAAACATAAATCTATGGATTCTTAAAAATTCAGACAAACATTAGCTTTTTGCATGATAAGCATATCTTCCTCACCTTTAATGCACGTTTGAAAAATGAATAGGCCAATTGACAGAAAAGAGCGACGTGTATGCTTTTGGAGTAGTGTTATTAGAGCTTTTACTTGGGAAAAAACCTGTCGAGAAGCTAGGTCCCGGTGAATGTGAATCCATCATCACTTGGGTACATATATATATTATCTCAGACTCTCTCATACTATTGCTTCCTTCTAAATCTCTCAGGCTTGGAATCTTGAATTGTGTTTTGTGTTTTCTTCTTTTCAGGCAATGCCTTATCTCACTGATAGAACCAAGTTACCAAACGTCATAGATCCCGCGATTAAAGACACGATGGACTTGAAACATCTTTACCAGGTTAGTTTGCAAAATTCTGGAGAGGTGGTTGAGTTTGCAAAGTAGAATAAAGAGTGGTGATGCGAATATATATGTAAATATGTGTAGGTAGCAGCAGTGGCGGTTTTGTGCGTGCAGCCAGAACCGAGTTATAGACCGTTGATCACAGACGTATTGCACTCTCTTATACCTTTGGTTCCAATGGAACTTGGTGGAACCTTAACAACCATCAGAAGATCTGCTTCCATGGATCACTGTTAACCATGCCATAGAACCGGATTTTTTTTTCTCTTAAATCGGTTTAAGATTGACCCGGTAGATGGTTTTCATTTGTATATATTCGGGTTTGAAGTTCTTAACCGCAACATTTACAGTAACGAGTTTTTTACATCTTTTGCCTTCTTTTGTATCCTTTGTTTAAGAAAGATTATTTCCATGCACTGTTAAACTTAGTTATCATGTAAATGAGATTGATTTTTTTTCATAGGTAAAAAAAACTGGTTTATTTCATCTCAAAGTCTGAACCTTTCTGTGTCCTTCATAGTTCATGCTCTTCTGTTTAAATCTTTTGGATATCAGGTTTTGTCTTCGTGTTGGTGTCAGCATAATATGAGATATTTGAACAAACAAAAAAAAAAACTGAAACTTGGTATTCGATAAATTGATGATACTCAGTAGCAGTAAACAGAAGAGCATGAGCAACAAATGTCTTAAAAGAGAAAGAATAAATTTAGGTGGAAGCTATGACATAGGGAGATAAATATGGAGATCTGTAATCTTTCACCTCCAAAAGACAAGTAGGTAACTGAATATAGCCTTGCAAGAGAAGATCAACTTTCTCAACTACATTTTCTGCAACTGGAGTGATCACATACAAGATTCCTCTCTCGGTATCAATACCCCTCACGATTCCTATTCACATCCAAAACTAATTTCAATAACAAAATAACCATATATCCAAATTCAATATGCTTTTCACAATGCAATGGATAAGAGCAACTTACCAAGACCTACGCATGAAGGCAAATCTTCAAACACATCGGAGCTAATGCCCAAGCCGACAATGGAAGCATTCAAACTATAAAACACTTCAGAACTTGGGATCTAGCGAGGAAAACAAAGAAAGAAACCCGTCATTTGTATCATACATACATATTAGAATAATATAACCATTTACTTAGTTATTTTACCTGACAATGTAGATGGTTTATTGTTAAACTCGATATTGGAACCTCGTAAGGAATATGGGAAGCGAGTTCATGGGTTAGCTCTTTGATCGTGTTTACTTCTTTTCCTTTAATGCATTGCCTGAAGTAGGCTATTATACGTGTATCCCTCATCAAACGAGCATCCTTTTGTATTAAAACACTATACAAACAGAATACACAAACATGTTAACTACATGAAACAATAAAGCATATCGGACGAGATTGTTCGAAAAAATTAGCTTTTGTACAAGACTTACGATCGATTGAAACTGTCTTGGTAAGCAGATTGAATCTCTATCAAATGAGCTGTTTCATTATCATTACCGTCTAACCAGAAATACCCAGCTGGTAGGTTCTTGCTGTGAGTAGAGATGTTAATGTTCACAACATGGGAGGGAGAAACATATCTCAATACGTCCACCAATAAATCATAGCCAATACCTAAAGATCGTAATCATAAAATTAGTGAAAGAAATATAAAAAAGTAGCATCCAGTCACGCAAAGAAACAAATGAAAAATATATTATCAAGTGCGTTTGTTTTGAAAGGACAAAAGAGAGCGAGTTACCTTTAACCCAGCCTGGTGTGTTAATGACCAGAGGTAATTCGGTTTTAGACTCGCTCGACTTGCAGAAGTGTAGCTGGTAGTAATCGAACAAGGTATATACATACCGTAAATATGCTTTTGGATCCCTCTTTGAAGAAACATCACCATAGAAGAAGCATCTGCATCATCATCCAATAAAAGAGAAAAGAGGACAAATGGCTTTAATATTAAATCTAAGACTCAGTGCTACTGATATCATGAAAAATTGCTCGAACCAAATTACCTCTCTGGTGTCTTTACACATGGAACTGTCCAATCCGAGTCTAGAAAGTTGAAAATGTAAACCAATTATATGAGTGTTACAAAAAACAAATTTGGAATGTCGACAGCAAGAATAGTTAAAAGCATCAGTATGAGAAGTACCTAGAATTGATTTATCAACAACTGTGAGAGAAAGAAAACCAGGTGCAGTGAATTCAGGCTGGCCAACATCGGTGTCCAAATAAGCAACTCTTTTGTATCTGTAAACCAAAACTGTTGAATCTTTAGCAAACTTATTGGGACAATGCAACAATAATCACAGAACAACAAAGAAAAGAGTCAGACAGATAACTTGTCCCCTCGATGCAGATTTCTTAAAGAAACGAAAACAATAAAGGAAAGCAATGACCTTTGGAGAAGAACTTCAACAAGATTGCGGGAAAATGTGCTCTTGCCACTGTTTTTAGGGCCACAGACCAAAGCTATAATCGGTTGCAAAGAACTGCAGGAAACAAACCTAGCTGCCTCCGACCATACCTCTGGTATAAAAGGCGATTTCTTTTCTGCTTCCGACATTCCAGCCACTCGTCTTTTCTATGTGTGCAGCTCTGTTTTACAGTTCCTATGAGTAACCAACAAAAAGACAGCAAATTACTAACAGTGAGACTAACAGTGCTTTAAAAGGGTTTAAGCTATGGCGTAACAAGAACCAAAATTCACCTAAATCACGGCTATCGACTAATTTGATCGAAGTAGCAGCATAATACAAAGACTTAACCACCCTTCCAACCCATTACCACACTGCCTAAATTCGATTTCTAATCTAAAACTTTACGATGATACTATGACTAATCTAGGTGAAGTCTCTACGAGCCGAAGAGATGGGTTTTACAAGGTATGATATAGCAACAGAAGCTCTATATACATATACTTGTTAAGTAGAGCAGAGAGCGACGAAACAGCCGTCGGAAAGTAAACTAATTACCGGCGATTTGGAGCCGCCTGACAAGAAGAAACGAGGAGTCCGATAATAGGCTTGCAAGTTTTAAATTTATGTGCTTTTAAGACCGAACCGAAAGTGACCCGAAACTTATACGACATGATTTAAAATTTAAACCAAAAATTTTAAACCCGGACCGACCCGGTATATAACTCGGTCCGGGTCTAACTCTAGTCATCTACTATACAAGTCGTGTTCGCATAGTCGGGCGAAGAATATTTCTACGTGGTGGACCTCCTCGTTTATTTTTTTTAATGTTCTTGTTTGCTACGTTTTATTTTATTTATTTTCTCACATTTTTTGCAGATCATGCAGTGCTTCACATTTCTATTTGATGGTATTAATAAGTGGTTCACATTTACATACGAATATTATTTCTTTTGTAAACTAATGACCTTCGAGACATGAACCTGCTATTTCCCACCACTATAGTCCGAGATCTCAGTTACTTGGCAGCTAATATTACGCCGATTGATTAATTAAATTAGAACTATATCTATTTTAAAAAGCATATGCATAGATACTCTATTGTGAACTACTACAAATAAGTTAGAAAGCGATTTCCAAGCTAGTGTTAACTGATGATTTCTACATGGAACCATTCCTAATAACATTTTAAAAGTTTTTGGTCTAATGGTCTATATATAATCGCAATATTGTTGTATAGTATATTTTACGGTTTTAGGTTTTAGGTTAAGAGGAAGAAACCCCTCGATTATTCTCTACTGTCTGTTTTCTGGTCTTGTATATACACCGCATGTTTTTATTTTTTTCGTCGCATTTTTACTATTAAAATCGTGAACTGCCAAAATATTGTCATTTTAGTAGAGGAGATTGCCAATCATACCCAGGGTCATCACCAAATCAATTAACAACCGAAAAATATGTCGTTTAGTCAAAGGTATTAACGAAGTGGGTCTGATAAAAAAAATGTATTTCAAAACGTTGGGAGGGGAATCTAAGAAGGGACAATGTAAGAAAACGAAGGCTGAGATTCGAGAGGGGGCTTAAGTTGAAATGTTGAATACTAAAAGCGTGTTGTTGTTTCAAAACTGACCTGGTCTTTAGTCTTCCACATGAGAAACTCTAGTCAACCATTGCTCTTCATCGTTCTATTATCTTTTTCTAGTCTCTTTAACCAAAATAAAACTATATTTCAAATGAGCTCTTCCAATGCAATAAACGATATCGTTGAACCCTAATTCAACTAAATTGTTTATTTTTTTCATCACTGCTAAGTACCAACTCTTACCCTTCTAATCATCTTATTTTTTACTACCAGAAATTCATATAAATATTGTTACACGGCTAATTACACCGATAATTATCTACTAGCTAGACATACAATTTAGTTAATGAATTTGGTTTTATGTTTGGTGAAACAATGTTATTTAATGGGTTGTTATTCATGTAGACAGTAATATAATAATGTAAAAGATGTCTAGCTGTCTTACAGTTTTAATTTCTTGAAGTTAAAGTCTCAAACACATATTTTGTTTTATAGTAGTAGACTCGTAATATAAGATGATTAAGATATCCAGATCTAACAAAAAATATCAAATAAACAATACGGATATGTCTTTTTAAATGACTCAATGAGTACTTATCCACCTCCTTTTAGCTGTCTGCCAACGTATCCGAATAACTCGATAAAGCAATAAAATACCAATAAAAACAATTAAATAAATTGAAAACGATGTTTTCATAAGCGATGATATGTTTATTCGACCGAACCAATTATTGTATTTTTCTAGCAGAAGGGATGCATAATAAATTGCCTTCCGAAATTAGCAATAGAGGCTAGAGAATAGTGATCAGACGCTAATGTGACATAAAAGGCGATAAAAGATCAAATTCCTAGTTAGGTATCAATACCATTATCACTAATTCATTATATATAGCAATTTAAGAGTTTAAGTATACTTAGATGTAAATGTATCCAGTATCAAACAACAGTGAGTATTATTTGAACTGTAGATATTTTAGATATAAACTAGAAATGGATATTTTAAAACTTTAACAGCTTATTGGTTCTATAATTCGAAATAATGGACTCCCTACTGATTATGTTCTCCAACGAAGTGTCAAGTGTGCAGGCAGTTATCATATCATGTTCCTCGTAATCCAGCAATTAAACAATTTTTAGGGACCTTAATATTTACACACAACACACGCCTTTTTACTTTTAGCTCCTAAATACTGAAAAAGACAAAGCACTATACTAAGTTTTATACTGTACCTGTAAATATTTCACGTTTGTTTTTTATAGAGAGAATATTACTTACAAACATTAGAAAGTACTACCGTTTTTTTGGATTCGGTCGGAGTATGACACTGCTACTTGTATACTCTGATTCGCTAACCAAATTTTGTTTAACAGCGGTTACCTAGACCGAATTTCTGAACCACATTAAGTTAAATATATTTAACAGGTATTGGAGTATGGTAAAATGTTAGATCGTGTTCTACACACGATAAAAATTAAAAAAAGGGGATGAATATGGATAATTCGAATTCATCCTCTCCCACTAAGAAAGTCAAGTTTGAACAAATCAGTTCATGTCCAGGTTTACAAGTTGGAAGTCGGAAGTTCCATTTTCTTAATGTCTCTATCTATCTTCATCCAAGTATTTTATTTTATCATCCAATTTTTCGTTACGTATGTTTCGAGCCGAACATCATTTATAAGCTTTTGATTACGATAAATAAAACCAACCCCTCTTCAGAAAAGAAATTAAAAAAAGGAAAGAAAGAAAACCCCATTGAAAAACCTCCCAATACAACTCCCGAAAAAATCTCCCTCTCTCCTCATCTTTCTTATTCTCCAGAAAAAGAAAGAAATTAGAAAAAAGGAACGAACTACACACAAATGTCTCCGTCTCGCAACATCCCGGCATGGCTCCGCCCTACATCAGATCCTCCTCCAGCGGCATCGCAATCGGCGACTCCAATAGTATCCGGAGATCCAAACCTGACAACATGCCTATACCAAACGGATCACGGAGTGTTCTACTTGACATGGTCACGCAGTTTCTTAGGAGGCCACTCAGTGAACCTCTTCCTCCACTCGCAAGACTACTACAACCACTCTTCCCCTCTCTCTTTCTCCTCCGCCGATCTCTCTCTCTCCTCCGCCGTCTCCTTCCACCTCAACTTAAACACATTGGCTTTCTGGCGAAAACGCGGATCCAGATTCGTCTCCCCTAAAATCCAAGTCTTCTGGGACTTTACCCGCGCCAAGTTCGACTCCGGATCCGAACCTAGATCCGGTTTCTACATCGCCGTCGTCGTCGACGGAGAGATGGGACTTTTAGTCGGAGACTCCGTCAAAGAGGCTTACGCTAGAGCCAAATCAGCCAAACCGCCGACGAATCCACAAGCTCTGCTTCTGAGGAAAGAGCACGTGTTCGGAGCTAGGGTTTTCTCCACCAAGGCTAGGTTCGGAGGTAAGAGCAGAGAGATTTCAATCGACTGCCGACTCGACGAAGACGCAAGGCTCTGCTTCACCGTCGATTCCAAGCAAGTTCTGCAGATCAAACGGCTCAGATGGAAATTCAGAGGAAACGAGAAAGTTGAAATCGACGGCGTTCCTGTTCACATCTCTTGGGATGTTTACAATTGGCTTTTCCAGAGCAAAAGCTCCGCTGACGGAGGAGGACACGCCGTGTTCATGTTCAGGTTCGATACTGATCCTCAAGCGGAGGAGCAGCTTTGCGAGGAAGAGAGAAATGGAAACGGTGTCGTTTTGTGGAAGCCTAAGCAGTGTGGGAGCAGTTTGGGGATTAAAGGGATTGTTGAATGGAGGAAGATGAGGAAGAGGTTTGTTAAGAGTAAGAGGAGTTCTTCCTCTTCCTCTATCTCCATGTCTTCCGCTTCTTCCGCTTGTAGCTCTTCGGTTTTGGAGTGGGCTAGTAGTGCTGATGAGGCTGAGTATGCCGGAGGAGGTTCTTCCGGTTCCGGTTCCGGAAACGGTCTTGGATTCTCTTTACTGGTTTACGCCTGGATTAAGTGAGGTTATTTTTTTTTTAAAAAGGAAAGGAGATGATACTGTTGTGGTCAAACAGTTATTTTTAAAGAAAATTCTTGTTTTTTTTTTTAACGTTTTATTTTCCCCCTCACTCTTAAATCACGGGCAGGAAGAGGAAATATTGGAGTAAATTTTTTTTTTATAAATTCAATTTTCGTATATCTCTCATAGAAGTAATTTTAATATACAGTTTGATTAATTGTTCTATTTAAAGAAACTCGAGTACATTTATGTCAACAAGGTTGATTTTTTGAATGACGGTGTCGTGTCTTGTGTTGTATTAGTTGAGACGATTAGTTGTTACATGTTGACTCCGGTGGCTTTGGATGATAATTAGATTATAGCTGTGGATTAAGAACGATTTTTTATACTATGATTTTTTGTAGTTTGGTAGTAATATAGTATGTACTTTTTACTTTTTGGTGGCCCCTTTTTAATACTCCCTTTATATAAATGTTTCCACTCGTATTGAGACGTATAGTTGAGCATCGTTGGAGAATATTTGAAAGTGAGTCGATTTTTTTTTGTTTTCTTTGGAGGATGTACGAGTGTAAATGAATGGAAGAAAGAGTAATAATTGGCGCGTAATGGGAATTTAATAAAGAAAAAAAAAGGTTCGTAATTGAGATTAATTAAAATCAAAAGTTGATTGGCGAAACGAAAGTAAATAGACACGCGATTTATCATTGATGTGTGGCATGGTGAGGTGATGGTGCTTAAGACAGGGTAAAAAAGAGCGAGGCACCTTTTTGGGAAATATTTCATGTTTTCCCGACAAAGTACCAACGGAACATGTGAATGCTGGGTCCCACTCTCTTCCCTACGCTGCTCTTTTTGGCCTGATTTTTTTCCCCCCCGTTACTGAATTTACGATACTAGCCAGTAAGTCAGTATCCACTATTCCGTCATTCATTCGTTTATTAGCTTCAAGTTGCAGAGAGAATGTGACATAAGCACAAATTATGCGCTAACGATACGCACACATTTCCAGATCGACAGTTCTCACGGACTCAATTACTCGAGAATTTTTATTATTTGTCATCATGTTTATAGTAATGAGTCATTAAGTCTAATGACAAAGATATACTACTTGTTATAAGCGAATGAGAATGATGCTTAGAATAAACGATTTTTCCTTGGGCTCGTTCTTGTGATGGACCAACCCGGTTCTTCTTGGCCCAGTTTGTTTCTCTTTAATCCAGTTTTCATTTGTCCTGCTCCGTTTCGAAGCTCAACTTTTATAAATTTTCTAGTGCAGCATGTTTCAAACTCGTGATAACTGACCCAGGAAACAGAAACGTTAGTATCTGAAAGTTACATCTCTCACAGTTTGGGTAGCTTTGTATATGAGAGATATTTTAATATAAATCCCTTGGAGTAGTTTTCCCATGGGGCGAATAATTAGATCATCTGATTAAGAAGTGCTAAATTTTCGTTTTTAATAAATAGACATATCAATTACGAGTAAAACCCAAAGTCCGGTCCAACACAACACAAAGGCTAAACGTATATGAAGAATTGTTTTAAAAAACAGGGAAGAGAAATGTATCAACAAAAAAAAAGTTTAGAAAGCCTTTTCTTGCAAAATATTGGTTGGCCTCATTTTACCATGTTTGGTGAAGTTTACTTTGATATTATAGGTTGATACTACTATGGTCGACCGCTGCCAAAGACTCGACTCGAATCGTGTCATATATATAAACATGCAGAACAAAATGGACGGTTCACACTCTAATGCCAGTCGAACGAATGGTAACGAGGTAAATGTCACAAAGTATCTAATATCAAGCCGTTTATCAACGGAGATCTCAAGACTTGCGTTTGGTCCAGTAATTCCATCTTGATCTTAAACGTTACTAATTTATTTTGATTACCAATAGGTTTGACAATAAATTTTAATGGGAAAAGACTAACAATAAAGAAATAACAAATTCATACACCAAAAAAAGAAAAGAAATAATAAATTCAATAAAAGTTGCTGAATATATTTTCCAGCCAATACCAAAAATAAATCACAAATGAATAAATTAAATGTAATGGAAATTGCTTAAATAGTTTTACAGCCAATACCAAAACTAAGTCGCAATTTTCTCTTGAACTCAAATTGGAACCCGGGACGACTCAGGTGGAACCACCTTTCAAGGCCATCTCCTGCGTATCCGATTCAAACCGGATCAGATGGTTCACCAGAGCATAGCCTTCTCGGAGACGCCATGAAGCAACGGTCGAGATTCGATCAAAAGATCCAGCTTGCTCCTAGTACCACCGTGGCGGTTTTTCTTTAAGTCATCAGTACAAGCGAACCGACATGACCGGTTTATTGACCGAATCGATTCCTCGAAGACCGATTCTTCGCATGGGATAACCAACGGACCGTGGTTGGCAAAACCGAACTCCTCCTCGGCCTTGACCAAGAGATTCCTGATGATGGGATGGTTCAGATGCGTCGCTCGCACCACGAATCTCCTGCAACTGCTCCCAACGTAGACCGCCACGTAACCTGACGGCACATCCGATGGCACATTGCGTCTGACAGAAGACATTCGGGCTTTGTTTCGCCATTGTCGGAGCATCTGTCTTAGCTTCACTATGTGACGAATCTTGCTGCATTTTCCGATACTACCAGCCATTTTATAAAAATTCCGATTTGCGAGTTCGACGAGAGAGAGAGTGTAAGAAAGGAAGATAAGATTGAACAATGCAGAGGGATTTGAGATTCTGGGAAGGACGGAGTTATATAGTAAAGAGACTAACACAATGCCCTCAAGTTTTGTTGCTAATTACGAGATTGCCACCTTAGTTCTTACTTTTTTCTTGCGTCGGATGAAACATGATTAGCAGTAGTAGCATAGTGTGTGATGGATTATGGATTAGATTA
This sequence comes from Sisymbrium irio, assembly GCA_000411075.1. NCBI lineage: Eukaryota > Viridiplantae > Streptophyta > Magnoliopsida > Brassicales > Brassicaceae > Sisymbrium > Sisymbrium irio. The sequence goes on from KE155953.1 coordinate 338,398, forward strand.
ATTATCCTGGAGATTATTATTAATTAATTTTCTGTATGAAAGATTAGATACGATTCTTAGAGGAGGAACATTAAAGATCTTGTATGTTTTTTTCTTCTTGGTGCATTGGATGTGTTGATACTTGATACAACGGATGATGGATTCGACATGTGAAATTTAGTGGTTATTGGTTCCTACAAAAATCCAAGCTTTCAAATATTAATTATTATGCTAATGAACCTATCATGGATTTTTTTTATAAACTCGCAGTCATTAGAGAGACAAAGAATTGATTCATGTTAATTATTTGTAATTAGTAATGAGATATCTCAATAATGGTGGTTACTGGTTAGATAAAGAAGTCTCACGTCTAATAAAAAGTGAAGCGATTAGTACTATATGGTAGGGAAAGAAGAGCATGTGCTGATGACAAAGGAGTGTTGGAAAAGAAGACCAGTCTATGGAAAGACTTAAAGCTAAACACCACCTTAGACTTTAGATACATGAAGAGTCATTTCTCTCTTTATACTCATCATCTTGTTTGATGTATAACAAAAGTCTTCGTATAGAAAAACATGTTATATGCAATATGCTAACATGTCAGTACATTGATGGACAACGAAAAGGTTTATTTTAAGCATGTTTAGACTCATATTACAATATATGGTTTAGTTGAAGCGAAGATATGATCTATCATCTAATTGTACGACATATTAACGTAAGAAGATTTCTCGAACACAACTGTGAAGCACTATCCCAGGTCTATTTTATGGATGACCAGCAAAGTCTCGGGTGTATAGGAGTCGATGTCAACTTTTAAAGCCCTAAACGCTTGCACAATTGGCAACCGCTTGTAACGGGCCATAGTGTTAGCAAAACATAGCAAGTATTTGATTTCAATAATTTAAGTTTTATACATATATGTTTTTCTTTTACTTTCAGAAACATGTATTTTAAGATGCTACAAAGTTAGTTCGAGGTCGTACAAACGAAGGCGTGGCTACAACCGCCGCACTGGGGTCAAAGCTTTCAAATCATCAAACTTAATAATACTTAATTTTTAATATTTGAAAATTAATAAATAAACTATATTGTATACTTTCAGCGCACGGAAGTAGGAGTGTTTCAATTAATTAACAGAAAGAAATAGTAAAACCCACCACATGCGTAGCTGGAAAAGGAGGAAGTCTGGAAGCGCAAGTAGACAAATGTACTACTCCACATTATTTTAGTTGATATATTTGATTGGTATAATTAAACCACGTTATTTTGTAGTAAAGATTATCTTCTCACCAGAGGCAAATCAATTTAATTTGTTTTCCAGAGATAAGTAAAATGGAAATAATGTAATGCGGCGTACCAAAGCACTAACTTTTGTAGTTTACGAATGTGTACACGCCCCCATGTGCGAACATCTCATCTCCTGTTATATTATAATCAACAAGAACCCAAAAATATTTCTCGTTTTATATATGTAGGGAAAATGTAATCTTGATTCCGATTGTCTCTCGAATCATCAATATATCGTAGATTTTTCATGTGATGAAATTTTGTCAAATTATATAGCTCGCATAATATGTTTATATGATCCATATATTGTCCCCTTAATGCATGGCAATTAAATGAATTAGTGAATAGTAGTAGTTTGTTTAGCAAAAAAATGAATTAGTGAGACTGCTCTAGAATGTAGATAAATACAAAGATAAAATGGTTGTCAATAATCCAAACACCCTTCTTACACATTACATATTCTGCATGTGACTTGATTTTGCTTATATCAATTTTCAGTTTAAATAGTATATATTTAGCTGGATAGTCATGGATAAATGTATACTGAAATCAAATATTTATGTAAGATGATGTAAATGGAACGAATATAAAATATATGTATTCAAGATAAATAAATCTGGGCCTATCCAAGTGCATGTTATGGAAGCTTGGATACATTCCCCCATGGATTACGTACTCACCCTTGCTAGTTGTGTTCTAAGGATCTTTTCGTTTAGTTTTCTCTCTAAAGCATATCCCCATAAATGCTTCTGCAGCTATTAATATTATTATTGTTTCTTTGAATTCAGTTATAAACTATATTTAGCGCATACAACCGATATCGAATCAATGGTGAATCGGCGTTGGACTGCATCTTCTGCCCTCGTGCACCATGCATATAACACGCAATCTTTCAGCATAAATGTATTCATTGAAAATTGTGAGCTTTGATCAGGATTAATTTAGTGACCTTTGTTTTTCCAAACTACACAATTACTGTATATCATACCAGTTACCAGTTACTATCTTTGTGTAGTGCCCTTTGTGGAAGCGGCATATAGTATGTTTATATATATACACACATAATAAGTAGACATATAAATAAGCCTATATCACTTTGTCAACTTGCTTATATAATTACATTACACTTGGGATAAACTTAACGAATGTTTGATTTTATTAATATATGTTATAAAAATTAAGTATTCCAGCTTTTCTACATATACCTTTACATAATGAATTCGTTAATTTTCCACTCAGCTTTTGTCAGAAATAAACTTTTTTAATAAGCATCGGTGCTTTATAAAAGCCTATTAGGACAGGTTTTAACTTTCAGTTAACTTTAATCGTAGCATTAACTTTAACTTTTTATCTTGTCTCTTTAACGAAAGGGAAACAAAAAAAGGTTCGTTTATAAGGAACCTAAACGTATAGACACATTAAGACTGTGGTGCGAGGCAGTCATGGAACAGGCAGTATTTGGCTTAGACAAAGGATTTATTTAGGCAAACGTTTTTAGTCATCTATGACATCGTCCGAGGTAATATATATACGATAAATTTTTCGTTTAGAATCTATTTTTTTCTCTCTTAATTATGGTCTGGCAAACTCATATAAACTTGTACGACCAGTGACAATTATGTTTGTAAATTACAACTCATTTTTATTTTTGCAACTTGTGTACATTATTCATCGACGAATCTTTTTCATTGAGTTATGGGAAAACTAATTTATCAAATAAAAACTAAATGGCAATGAATGTGTTTGACTTTGAGTGATGATGTAATTGTGTCAAGTGTCATATAACTTAGATATAATTTATGTTCATAAGTTTATGATATATTAAGAAGGCCAACGATCCATTTATTTGAATTCATTAATCTCGACAATCGTAATCAAACTAAATTTGGGTCGGACGAGATTGTTGCACACTTATGCTTTCAATTGGGCCTGAACCACCAAATTATGGATCGGTTATAAACACATTAAAGGTCAAGAAACGCGGCTCGGCCCTGATGTTGCTAATCAGCGACCGACGAATGGTTCAATCCAATCGTTGCTATTGAAACTTGAAAAGAAACACAAAAGTCCACGTCATCGATCAACACAGCAAATAAACCAATAAGAAGCGAAGACGAGGATCGCCACGTCAGTCATATCGACCACTGAGCAGACCTGGACCGTCGAAAATCGTCAAGATCGTACAGGGTTTCGATATTTCCTAAAATTAACCGACTAAAGATTCCACCTATATATAAACACGACAATAACCTTTTACTGTTTCACATCAAAACAAATCTCGCTTTCCTGCATCTTACATCGAACAAAGAATCAAATCCTCTCAATCTATCATCCTATGGCTCGTACGAAGCAAACCGCTAGGAAATCCACCGGAGGAAAAGCTCCCAGGAAGCAGCTTGCCACCAAGGTTTGCACTTCCGATCCTCTTTCTATTTTATTCTTGCAAAAGGAGATCTAGGGTTTTTCAATTTGGGGGTGAATTTCGAGTCTTTAATCCATCATTGAATATCTAACGAAGTCTGGTTACGCAGGCGGCTAGGAAATCTGCACCGACCACAGGAGGAGTGAAGAAGCCTCACCGTTACCGTCCAGGAACGGTGGCTCTTCGTGAGATTAGGAAATACCAAAAGAGTACGGACTTGTTGATCCGCAAGCTTCCCTTCCAGCGTCTTGTTCGTGAAATCGCTCAGGACTTCAAGGTAATTTAATAATTTTCTCTTTTGATTTAAATCAATTTTGATTCATTAAAACCAAAAGCGTTTGTTCTTGTTGTGTGAATATGATGTGTGCAGACGGATCTGAGGTTCCAGAGCCACGCGGTGTTAGCTCTTCAGGAGGCGGCGGAGGCATACCTCGTTGGTCTTTTTGAGGATACAAATCTCTGCGCCATTCACGCTAAAAGGGTTACCATCATGCCCAAGGATATTCAATTGGCCCGTCGGATTCGTGGAGAACGTGCTTAAGAAGATGTTTTACCCTAATTCAATATTTTTAGATTACGAGTATGATGTATTACTAAGTCTCTGTTTGGATTCTTTTCCCTTTTGTTTTTGGATTTTCAAAGTACATTTGGTGTTAAACTTTCAACAGCTCGTTTAAGCTAAACAATGATATAAAATCTTTTTAATGATCAAGCTTTCCTTGTTTAACTGATTGGAATCCGTTTTTATTCATGAATGTCTTAAGCCTATGTGATGTCATGTTCGGTAATGTATATCCAACGAGAGAAATCGTACAAAATCAGAAATATATAGTTTTGTTGGAATTAAATAAAAGTATACTAAGTATGGCTTCAACTGTTACCCAATTTCATGATACGTTTTAATTTCTACCTTTCAAATTTAAATCTGACTTTAAAAATAGAAGAATATAACAAATAAAAATTGACGAATTTATTAAATACAACGGAGAGGAAACTGGGAAAACGTGTTGTTCTGTTTTGTTTTGTTGTCGCTTCTCAAAGCGCCGACACCTTTTGATTGGGCCTAACTAACTGTATAAACTTTTATTGTATCTCCTTTTATTGGGCCTTTAACAAAATCTTCGTAATTTCTGTTGTTGGTCCTTATCACTTATTTACGAAGCTCGGAGCGCTAACGTGTTTTCCCGGCGAATATAAGATGTGCATCTGTTTTGGAATTTCTGTTTTCTGATGAAAATTCAAATGTCGTTCGCAGTTTGTTTGTTTTCTGATGATATTGTTGTTGATATGTGTCTGTCGGAGAAGGAGAGGGTTCACTAGAAACGAAGCAGACTATAGATATCATCGAACCCCTGAGTAATCGATGGAAAGCAATGAAAATTGCTTGAGTTAACATAATTAGCCTTAAATATTCTCTCTTTTCAAAACAGATACTTTTTCACTTGATTTGATTCACTTCTGTCCCATGTTTTGGTAGCAACCTGATAATGAATGACCCATCAGAAAATCTATGGGTCTCCTCAGCTTTGTTCTGCCATGTGTTTCAGGAAAGTGTGACTTAGATTGAAGAATATTTTTGGGGTCAGAATTGTTGGTATTACAAGAATATGAAAATGGACCCAACAGTTTATTAATCAATGAGGTTTGGTTCCATTACACTTTCTTTGTTTTCTTCACATGTGTTACTGTCTGCCTTGGTGTTTCCTCTTGCTTTTATTTACGTAGCTGTTTGGTTTATTTTTGTTGCTTGTGGCCAATGTGTATCTGAAAACAAACAAGATTATCTGTCACGTCAAGAGTTTGATTATGTATATAGTATCTCAAGACTCTTATGCCAACGTTTGATGTTGTCCAATGTTTGGTGATAATGCAACATTGTCAAATTTCATTCATTTTATATATCGTGTGCCTATATTGGCCTCTTAATTATCCTTTAGCAATTGGGTTTAGTGGTGAATTCTAGTCGGCCATAATATCCTTTCTGCTACATGCTCAAGAGGAATATCTGCTTCTTCCAAGTTACCTCCTCTGCTTCCTGTAGTTATTCATAAAACTCGTGAAAAGACTCTGGTTTTTATGTTTACTTCAGTTGACATATCTCACCTCAAGAGTTGTGTAGAGAGGTTGGAGTCAGTCCATTAGAATTATATATATATATGAAATCCTTTTAAATTTGTTTTTTAGTCTCATAGTTTTGACTGTTGTTCCACCTTTTGTGCATCATACTCACATGGTTACTGTGTATATTCTATTAATGTATATGTAAGTTAGTGCATAACAATTCATCATAAAGGCCAAATATTACTCACTATTTGCCTAGTGAACACAAATTTTGGGGCCTGGCAAAGATTTCATTGGGTTCTTGATTATTACATTGATATTTTTTTTCGTTGTTGTCTGCATTATTAGGATAATATGATGTATGAATTATGTTCGATTCTTCTGAACTTTTGCCTCTTGTCATCATCACAACTAACAACAAGCTCTTCTTTTATATCTGTTTTGTTTTCCTTTCTGTGTCTTGTTAACTACTTTTCAATAAAGAATGTTTTCCTTACTTTTAGGTAACCCAACTGTGACTATAAGTCTTTTCTTTTCTGGTTTTCTGACAACAAATCGACCTGTAGATCTCAATATCATATCTATCTTATATACGCTAAAAAGTTTGTCTTTTAAGGTGATTGGGTGTATACTAGAAATCCATTGATGTCTAGCTGAAAAACCGTCATACTTGTACACATATGGAAAGATGTGAATCATTAAATCTATGCTAGACAAAATATACTCACAAGAATACGTACTAACCCTTGGATAATACTGGTGAAGATATCATTGACAACAAAAAAACCAGCACAAAGAAAAAAAAACCTCGAGCAGAGGCTTGGCTCGAGGAAAACAGTTTCAGAGCAAAACCAAAAGAAAAGAATCTCAGAGTTTGAGGGACAAGTCAAGGTTCTTCTGCTGCTCTTCGTCAGCAGCAGTCTTCAACAATTCTGCGCCTCTTCGCCATAGTTCGGGAGTTGGAATATCAACTGGAAGCGTTCCTGCATCAAACCTACCGAAGTTTTCACATGTTGAAGTCAACGATGGAGCAAACATCATTTGATGACGATTCTCTGTTGAAGCTAGTCTACCTATGGCTGGTTGCTGAACAAGTGGTAGCCTTGACCAGTTGAGCTGACCATACTCTCCACCAAAGGCGTTATATGGACTTTGCTTGTGACTCATTGAGTGCGCCTGAATACCCAAGGATCTGTTGCTGTACTGTCCGTGGAACGGGACCGGAGCAAAACCATATGGATGCCCAAAAGCTGCGGCTGATGCCATCCGTTGCCCTCGCTTTGCCAAACTCCTCTCTCTTTTGTGGGCGTTTTGGTGACCACCAAGCGCCTGTGAGCTGTAGAACGTTCTTTGACAGTAGTTGCATGAGAAGAGCTTCTGCTCAGTGGAACCTGACCCGTTATAACTGGGAGTGACTACACTCGCGTCTAAGCAGTCGATGAGATTGAGTTCTTGATTGAGCTGTGGTTGGCTATAATCATATTCTGCTAGCATAAGGTCGAGCCTTATACCTTCCTCACCTGGTTTTTGGTCATAAGCATCTTTTTCTTGTCTCGCTTCTGCGTCTACGTTGTAATGCTCTAGGCTCAGCTTTAGTGAATCTGGAAATGGAAGAGTGGTGGATGTGGGAACGATGCATGAGGAATCAGATGGCATTGGCTCGTCCCTGGAGGCATCCATGAGGTGATGAGGGTTTTGTTCCTATCAGCTGTCACCTTCTGTTTAGGATTAATGGCTTTATATCTGGAATTGCGTAAGAAGAAAAGAAAAGCATAAAAAAGTTTTCTTTTTCTCAGAAGGGGGAGCAGAAGATGATACTATATAAGGAAAGCATACTCACTACACATGCTTTTGGGTTTTTAATAAGTGGAGAAAAGTAGTAAGAAGATGAGAGAGTGAGAGAGATGGGTAGGCCTGGTTTTGCTGACACACCTCATACACACATAGACACAACAAAACACTTGAAGCTGATTGGAACTCCACGGCCTGGTTTTGCTGACACACCTCATACACACATAGACACAACAAAACACTTGAAGCTGATTGGAACTCCACCATCTAATAATACCTGTGTTTATCCCTTCTTAGGAGCCAACTTTCACTTCACATCAACCTTTTTATTTGGCTGCTTTCTCCTTTAGTAGACCAACCTCTGTTCTGTATCATGCATAATAATTTTACTTGAGTTTTTTTCCTTCGGTGTCTTGTGCCTTTATGTGCTCAATAAGTTCGTCAACTTTAATGTCATATGTTTTTCTTTTACTCAGGTTGATGCCACTGCCCATGTATAATTGGCCCTAATTCAAGAAAGTCTTTCAGATGAGTTTTCTTCCAGGTGAGTTCTATTTGATAACTGTGCTTGATATTTAGTCATCGAGTGGACCATTGTGATCAGGCTAATTCTGGCTCTGATTGATGGATGAGTTGTTTTTCTGTCTCATAGGGGCCAGGGCCGGCTTGTCTTCTTATGGTATATAGCGGATGCTACCGCGGATATGTGTAAGGAAATTACTAAAGCCTCCTTAGTGAGCCATCCTACAAATGTGTCATTGAATATGTACAGTGTTGAGTAGTTGTGTAAACTAACGTAGACTTTCTAGACTCTTTTGTATGAGGAAGAAAGGAGCTGAGGGG
>KE155955.1:44050-55254 GCA_000411075.1 Sisymbrium irio
TGGTTGCATTGATTATAGGTGAGGAGCAAAAGGAAGAGCAACTCATTCTCCAGTGCCAAGATCAGCATCAGTCCTGAGGATCAAGGAGATCCATATAAGCTTCAAGAGCTTCTAAGCATGATTCTGACCATTTCACTTCAAGTCAGGACTGCTCCCAACCCTCACTATCCAAAAGGAGGAAGAGTCAATCTCAGTGACTATAAACAAGTTCTCTTGGGAGGAAGTCCCATGATTATCCCTTGTATGTAGCTCTTAGTTGATGGTGGATTGAAGGGAAGCAGCTGGTCAACAACAAGTTTGAGGGAATCTACAAGTCTAAAACACCTGTCCACAATCCTCTCTAGCTCATCCAATTCAGGTTTCACTCCAAGCCTTTAAAGTTTTCTTTGATTTTGTTTATAGTTCTTCTCTTCCTTGCATACACAAGGAACTGTGTGAAGTAAGTTTGGGGGCAGAGGCCTAGTATTTGACATGGTGTTCACTTTTTTTTTAGTTTCTTGAGTCTCATTTTCATTGTATATAGTTATGCTTTCATAAAAAAAATGAGAAAATTTCAAAAATTTCAAAAAAAAATGCATGTAATTCATATCATTTAGGATGTTGAGACTAGCTATCATTTCATTTAGGACTGCATTTTCTTTCATATGCATGGGGTGATTTGAATATTTTTCCATGTAGGATATGGTCACATTGAATCATTTTGATGCTTTAATTAATGGTTGTCTAATGTTTGAACTGTCAATGAGAAAAGAAAGGTGAACCATGTTTGGAGTTAATAGATTTGATGCTCTTGTTAGACTGAAGCTTGCATGGATTTTCATTTCACCTTATTAAGTGAGAACTTTAATTGAACTTTTGGTTAGACCTAGATTTGTTGGGTTAGCCTAGTTTTTATGTTTCTACTATAAATAGTCTCTAAACCTAATTAGGGAGACATCTTCTTGACTTTTGGTTAAACCTAAAACCTCTAGGTTATTGCTCTTAGTTTAATGCCAGTTTCTCTTTGATTTTTGTTTTTCTTTTGTTTAATCTTCCTAATCCTTTCATTATGCATCAATCTAACATGGATTTGTGTGTTTTCAATATGATTAGTGAGTAGTTTTTCATTAGGCTTTAGGGTTAAGTAAATTTAGTATGATTAAGAGATGATTGGAGGTGTTTAGTGCTTGTTTAAGTTGTTCCTATCTATTTGGATTGATCTTAATGCTAGATTATGGACAAAATCTATGTTCTAGAAGTTAGATTTCTTCTTGCACCAAAAGTGTTTGATGAAATGTCTGAACCAAATCCATTTAGAGCTTTACTTGTTTTTCCAATGAGAATTGATGTTAAGCATGCTTAGTAGCCTAATAGACTTTGTGTTTAATGCTTGTGAGCTTTGTGATTACCAATGAGAGTTGATGTTTTTGCTTGGTTTTCTTAGGATCTTATCCATGAGAGTGATGTGATTAGTGTTGAGTTCTTGGTATTTAGGAATGTTCTTCATTGTTTCAAACACCTCCCAATCATTGACTAGTCATCTGAAATCAATTATCTTAGCCTCAAGAGCCTAATTTCCCTTTATTTGTCTACTTCCTCTGTGTTTACTATTTGTTCTGTTTTTGCTTTCTTCTCTTGTTTCTTATTGCAATTTGAATTTGATTCTGTTTTTAATTTCTTGTTAATGTAGCTAGTGTTGCTTATCTTACATGAATTCACTTGGATTAAGCTTAAAACTGCATTGCTAGTGTGTTCATCTCTTTAAGTGGATTAGACATTTCTTGCTATGATGACTAGGTCGATTGATGCCTAGGATTAGTGATTGTGAATTGATTCAAACTCTTGTTTTCAGTGGGGTCATGATATATTGCATGCGGCTGGCTAGGTGCAAATAAGACCAAATTCAGATAATAAATATTCCCATTTGCAGTTAGCATCTGGTCATGAACCCAATATATCTCATCTACAGAATGTTTGGTTATGCGGTTTATGTGTGTATTGCCCCACCGCAAAGAACAAAAACGGGGCCTCAAAAGAGATTGGGGATATATGTGGGATATACATCACCAAGTATAATAAGGTATCTTGAACCACAAACTGGTGATATTTTCACGACACGGTTTGACGATTGTCATTTTAATGAAGATGAATTCCCAGCATTAGGGGGAGGAATAAAGAGTATGAGTATATCAAAAGATGTTACATGATATTCACCAAGTTTGGTACATCTTGATCCCCCTACAAATCAAAGAGAGCTGGAAGTGCATAAAATTATACATCTGCAAGAAATGTCAAATAAATTACCAGATGCATATACAGATACAAAAGGGTAACAAAATCATATGTACCCGTTGCAAATGCTCCATCACGGATTGAAATTTCAAATGAAAAAGGTGATGTGAATAAAGGGATTGAACCCAAAGTTTAATTAAAAAGGAGAAGGCCAATGAACTCTAAAGATAAAAAACCCCGGAAGAAAAAGAATTAGGGAGAAAATGATAAAAGGATTCAAGAGGAACCACATGATGAAAAATGCCCAGAGAAAGAATCCGATGAAGAGAAAAGTTCAAATGATGAACATAATACAGAAAAATGTGAGATTTCCATAAATTATGCTCATGATGGAAACCTATGAGTTAGAGCTGAAATAGATGATGATGGAATATTTTATTTTTCTGTATCAAAAGAATTTGAAAATGAAATGGATGATCAAGATCCAAGATCCGTATATGAATGTCAAAAACGGTATGACTGGAATATATGGCAAGTGGCCATAAGGGATGAGTTGCTCTCTCTAGATAAAAGGAATGTATTTGGAAAGGTTGTTATTACACCTAAAGATATAAAACCAGTCGGATACCGATGGGTCTTTGTGTGAAAGAGAAATGAGAATAATGAAATAACGAGATATAAAGCTCGACTTGTCACACAAGAATTTTCCTAAAGACCGGGAGTGGATTATGATGAAATGTATTCCCCGGTCATGGATGCAATCAGATTCAGGTACTTGATGAGTCTAGTGGCATCTAAAAGTTTAGAGATGTACCTGGTGGAATAGTGACTGTATACCTATACGAATCATTGGATAATGAAATATATATGGAAATTCCAGAAGGATTAAGATCCCTGATGAATCAAAGATCCCAGAAGGATCAAGGGATATATGTTCAGTGAAATTACAGCGATCACTATATCGATTGAAACAATCTGGCTGCATGTGGTATAATCGACTAAATAAATATCTCTTAAAAATTGGATATATCAAAAATGTGATATTTGCGTGTTTATAAAGAAAACCCAGTTGGGGTTTGTGATCATAGCTGTGTATGTTGATGATCTAAATATAATTAGAACGAAAAGGGAGGTTGATGATGCAAGAGCCCATATGAACGAGGAGTTTGAAATGAAAGATATTGGAAAGACAGAGTTTTGTCTGGGGCTCCAAATAGAAAACCTGAAAGATGGTTTATTTGTGCATCAATCAAACTATATAAAGAATGTATTAAAACACTTTAATATGGAGAAATCGAATTCCTTAAGTACTCCAATGGTAAATATATATCTTAACATTACTAGGGATCCGTTTCGTCCTTGTGAGGATAACGAAGGGATAATAGGTCCTGAAGTACCTTATATGAGTGTCGTAGGTGCACTGATGTATCTTTCAAATTGTATGCTGCCTGATATAGTTTTTTCTGTTAATTTGCTTGCAAGATACAGTTCAGCTTATACGGGGAGGCATTGGACTGGAATAAAACATGTATTCCGTTATCTTCAAGGATCAATTGATTTGAGATTATTTTACTCAGAATTGTGTTTTAGTTGATTTTGCAGATACAAGTTATTTATTTGATCCACATAAAGCTCGCTCGCAAACCGGATATGTTTTCACAATAGGAGCAACTGCCATCTCATGGCGTTCTCAGAAACAAACTTTGGTTGCTACTTCTTCTAACCAAAATGAAATTATAGCACTATATGAAGCATGTATAGAATGTTTATGTCTCAGATCAATGACACATCATATACAAGAAGTTAGTAGGTTGGACATCAGAAAAGAGCATACAAAGATATTTGAAGATAATGCAGCTTGTGTTACTCAACTCAAGGAAGGTTACATCAAGAGTGATAGGACAAAGCATATCCCTCTGAGATTCTTCACTTATCCTAAAGAGCTTGAGAAGAATCAAGAAGTTGATATTCAGTACATCCGCTCAAGTGACAATGCCGCAGATCTTTTCACAAAGGTGCTTCCTACTTCAACATTCCGGAAGCATGTTCATAACATGAATGCACTGTCTGTAAGATTTATGAAAAAGAAAGATGACATCCATTTTCAGGGGGAGCTTGCGTCGCTGTACTCTTTTTCCCTTTGTCATGGTTCTAACTTTTTCCCTTTGTCATGGTTTTTATCTCACATAGTTTTTCCTTGAAAATATTTTTAACGAGGCAGCACACACCTAATCAAAGGTGATGAATACTCAAGGGAGAGTGTTATGAAATATGATTATTCATCACTTATGAACAACTGTTATTAGTCATCATGCTAAGTGTCATCTTCTAATATAAGTCATCTTGTAAAGAGATTAGTCACTATACTAGGTGTCATCATTCTAATATCTCATCTACCACTATAAATAGGTGGTTTGTGATGTAGTAAAATTATAAGTAACAATCATAAGTGAAATAAGAAGTATAAGCATTACCTAAATTCTTTCAAAAGTATTTTTTTACTTTTTACAAACACTTGCTATAAATTACTAACTAGTGTACTATAGTTTAAAATTATATTCTATAGTCCTACCACAATATTTCACAAAAAATTATAAAATGCTATGTGAGTTACAAATATAACTATATACCCCCTCTGGTTGTTTAAGTTTCATTTTAAGGTTATGCACATATGAAAAATTAATTTTGTTAGATTTTTAATAAATAAACATCATTAATTATATATCTAAATACAATTCAACTAATAGCAAAATAATTTTCTTAATAAAAATAATTATAGAAAAATAAAAACTAATAAATTATGCATTAAAAACTGAAAACGATAAATAATTTAAAACAAAAAGAAATCACTAAAACGACACTTATTTAAAATAAGAGAGAGTATATAGTTATCCTTTCTCTCTCCTTATTGTGACACGTCATAAAAAACATACATTTCAATTTTACATCTTAAAATAAAATAAGATACCGTTCAACAAAAATAAATAATAAAAATATCTACACGAAGTTGTTTGAGTTTCTTTTCTATTTTTTTAATTTTTTTTTCTCTGTTTATTACTTCGATTGTCGTTAATCACGATAAATGTTTTTGTTGTCATTGAATTACGGCATAAATACAACTAATTTAGTTATTAATTACAAACATGACCACATGGAAAAATTACAAACACCAATACATTCAAACTTAAGAAAACAAGAGATCATATATCTCATGACTAACTCACAATAAATAATATATTGTAAATCACCAGCATACCAACTTAAAACTTTGGCATTTAATTTAAATATCATTTAAACACGAACAAAAATACAAAACATATTTGAAAAAAATCAATATTAATAACATTGGTAGAAGTAACAAAATTAAAATCCCAAAAAGACGAAATAATATGGGCCGAAAAGTAAAGAAATCTACATTTAGAGAATTGATAAAAGAAATATTGAAAAAATATAAAACTAAACTCAGTATTTAAAACTGATTAATAGTATTCAATAGATAATAAAAAGAATATCAAAGCCACAATAATATTATACTATAACTAAATAGAATATAATATTAAAATTAAATATAAAAATGCTAAAAAATTTGAAATAATTGATTTAAAAATAAAAAGGAAAAGGAAAAAAAACACATAAAACAAGAAATTATAAGGGATTCTATAACAAACAACTAATAAAATATCAGTAACATCTCCCTGTATAGCGTAGATTACCCCTAGTATAACTTAACTAAAATGTTTAAACTCGCAATCATCCATTTAGATGAACTCTCTCAATTCGTTATATTTTTGTCACATATGTTTATTAACATTTGTATTGATTACTTTTGAACTTTATTGTTTTTCATTTTTATTCAACATACTTTTCCATTTATTATGAAAGTTCTTTCAAATTTTGTATTTTTTAATAACATCAAATAATATATCACTATATCATCTAAAATGATCCATTTAGATGAGAATGAAAAAAATACTTATTCTTGAAATACCATTATGAAATGCAATCGAGACACTCATGCATCTTGTAACTTAATTTTTTGGCAAGATTCCATTCATTCCATATACAAAAACATTTGAATGGAACTAAACATGTTGTCTGTTACCTTTAAGAAATTACTGATTTGTGGAAGCAGAAAGTTTGAGAAGAGCCGATGAAAAGGAAGACGAAGAAGAACATGAAGAGAACTCTTCGACCGATCCTACGCATGATCTCCCGGAAAACTCTTTGGTATCCACTTGTCACGTCGACGCCTCGTGGGTTGATTTTGGACAAGTGAGTGAGTGGGGTGGTGCTATCGGGATAATATGGGGTCATCTTGATACACTGGATTTATTCCTTTTTTTCTACTGCAAGTGCACAGCATGAGATTGTAATATAAACGATTCGAAATTCCAGAGGACCAGATTTGCACTATGTATCTATGAGGTTCAAAACAAAGCTAAGACAGTGATGGTTTGATTGTTTTTTTGTAACAAGTAACTTAAGAAATAAACGATTTAACTCAATATTAAACAAGCACTAGACCAAGGCAATACACAAGGAAATCGAGAAGTAACCAAATGACTATTCAGGACACAAGTTAAGCACAATCTAGAACTCAAACATAATCATATATCAACCCACTTCCGTGACCTTAATAACTTTGTCTAACAACCTAGCATTCTAACTTTCGTTGAACCTAGGAAATGATAAATAAGCATTCATTTAACAGGTTTGATTTGTTCACAATCTGACTTAGCATCAACTGTCGTTGGCTAAGGAAAGATTGCTCACCAATGCCTCTTCTAGCAACCTATAACACTTTTGGTGAATAATATAACCTAAAACTGCAGATTGAGTGCTCAATTCAACCTAAACATAAGTCTAGCAATGGTGAAGATACAAATGATTAACCCCTTTCCGCATTCAGTTATCTAACTCATCAATCCCCTTGAAAAGTCTTAATCTAGCTAATGGACTACTCAGACATGGAAGAGAGGCAAACAAAAGATGATGAAAAGGAATTCATTATTGAAATCGAAAATAGCAATAGGGTTCAGAATTCTTCTCAGAATGTTGTAGAGATTCATCTCCCAAATCTTACAAAGTATAAATCCAAGTAGTCTCAAAGTCAAAAATCTCAAAACTGAAATGTGAAAACGTGATAATCCAAATAGAAGACGTCAGAATCCTTTATTTCACGTTCAGAAACTAGGTAAAATGAGTTTCCGAACTTCTCTCAAGTGGTTGGAGCAAGTGCTTCGGCCTGGGAGCAGGTGCTCCGGAAAGTCAAACTCGGGAGCAGGTGCTCCGACGTCCAAATTGGTCATTTCAGCACGGTTTTGACTCCATTTCGTTCCAAGTGCTCCAGCTGCTCCAGTTCTCGTCCTTAGCTCCCAAATAATCTAAGATGTCCTGAAAAAAAACTCAAAAGACTCCAATAACAATTACAAAACAAGGATTATTATGAGTCAAAATCCCAACATATCAACTCCCCCAGACCTAGACCTTTGTTTGTCCTCAAACAAACTAGGATTAAGTCATAGAGAAATAGGTGGAAACTTTCCCGATCTCATAAGCCGTGAATCGAACCATCATCTGCAGACCAAATACATTAGAACAAGAGATGCACTTTCTGATGCAGCGTGCCTCTGTTTCCTTTTTGTTTTGATTTTCTCTTTTCATTATTCCTTTTATCTCTTTATGTCGGTTTTAGTTTCCTAAACTAATTAGGAAAAGCTTTTACGTGAGCTTTTAACATCTTTATATATATAGTTGATCCTTAGGTTTGTGAGGATACAACTCTTATTCATAATTATTCAAAGAAGCTTTTGCTCTTTAAATCCTTGTTATCGGCTAGAACACACACGTTCTCAACGATCTCAATTTGCGTGATTCTTTTGGGTATTCTAAGACTAGACAATTGATCCGCAAATCCTATCGGTTACGTACTCGCAAACATCACCAACCCCAACCGTACTTGGCTATCAAACCCAAAAAGGATCACTTTCCGGACATTAGACTCTTTACATTCAATTAGAGGTGGTGTGAGCTTCTTATCAAGGGAACTAGCCTAGGGAATCAAGGCTTAGTAAATGGAAGGCTGTTTAGTGGTGGAGATTAGAGTGTTTAGAGGTTACCTTTTTCTGAAGAGGATGCAGGATATCGCACAAAATGGCAAAGGAGAATGGACTCATTGAAGATCTACAACCTCTAATCACTCTCCTCTTATCTTCTTAAGACTATTTTCTTCTTGGTCCTTTTACTCTCTGGTTTTCCTTCTTCCACGGGGAACTCCTTGTGCTGAGGAACACACCATGAGTTACTAACTCACCTCCCTTCATCCTTTCATTGAAACCTTTCTCTCCTTTTTTTTCTTAATGAAAAGGGAAGGATGAATGGGGCTCTACATGTGTGTGTGTCCCTAGAGCACGAAAATATGTACTTATAAAAATCATACAGCGGTCGTGGAATCCAAGTTCTCATGTCTCTTTGTTCAGAGCTGGTACTCCCAGGTGGAGCAGGTGCTCTGTCAAACAGGTAGGATGATGGATGATCGTCGTTCAAGTATGCCTCCAGATCATGCTGACTTGGTTTCATGGAATACGTGTACAACACAACACAAGGACTCGTGTACCATCTGTTATTCTGTCCAGAGCAGAGGCTCGAGTGATGGGAGCATGTGCTCTATCTGTCCTTCTTCAATACTCACGATTCTTTAGCAAAAGTGAATTAGAGGTTGTGTTAATCCTGTTCTCCCCGATATTGTTGCACATATCTGCATATATCATAGATGAAAAACACGAGTGCCAGTAGCTTGAAAAGGAGGTTAGGCTCAAAGGTGGGGTACTAGCTAGAAATGAGCTAGCTATTCAGGATCCTAATGTCCAAGACAAGAAGAATTTAAGTCCAGATTAGGTCCATATAAATTAGAGTCAATGTCTTTCCAATGAAACCTTTATGGGAAGAAGTCTTTCAAGCCAGTGAGTGATCCGAATGTGAAGAAGCTCCAGCTCGTCTATGCACCCTAAATTTTGCAGCAATGGTCACTAGAAAGATGATCAAACATCACAAATGGCATAATCTCATCATAGATCAGTGTCCTACTTCCCACAAATATACTTTGAAATGACTCATAACCCAGAAAAACTGACTCAATAAAACACAACAAACTGATTCAACAGAAGGTCCAGAAAACAAATGACTGACTCAAAAGCAAACCGAAAAAGAAAGCAAATGCAAGGCACCTTTCCACCAGACCTACTTCACACAGTCTCTGGGTGAAATAGACAATAGAAAAGAGTGCCAATCAGACACAACAACAGGCGGATAATACAATGGTGGATAGAGGGTGTTACTCAGAATCACCGAGTGGTGTTGATGCGTTATATTCCAAATATCTTTATTCTTTATTTATTTATTTAGATAAATATCTTTTATTTGTATTTTCTATATTTTAAAGAGTTTCCTTATTAGGATTAGGGTTTTTGGCTTTATTATAAATAGCCGTTTAGGCTTATTGTTCTATGCAGTTGTTGATTTTAATAAAAAAGCTTTGGCTTTTGAGTGAAGAGTATTTTTTATCCCTTATTTTCTGTAGATCTTTAGAGATATCAAAGAGTTCAAGAAGGCTTTGATTATTAGGTATTCTTAGACTAAATAAGAATCTCTGCATTTATCTAGTTTCCGCTTCATCAGTACCTGATACAGTGAGATATTTGGAAAATATCCATATATCTTTATTCTTTATTTATTTATTTAGATAATTATTTTTTATTTGTATTTTCTATATTTTAAAGAGTTTTCCTATTAGAATTATGGTTTTTGGCTTTATTATAAATAACCGTTTAGGCTTATTGTTCTATGGAGTTGTTGATTTTAATAAAAGAGCTTTGGCTTTTGAGAGAAGATTATATATTCTTTATTCCTTGTTTTCGGTAGATCTTTAGAGATCTCAACGAGTTCAAGAATGCTTTGATTCTTAGGTATTCTTAGACTAAATAAGAATTTCTGCATTTATCTAGCTTCCGCTTCATCAGTACCTGATGCAGCGAGATATTTGGAATATCTAAATATCTTTATTCTTTATTTATTTATTTTGATAATTATCTTTTATTTGTATTTTCTAAATTTTAAAGATTTTTCCTATTAGGATTAGGGTTTTTGGCTTTATTATAAATAGCCGTTTAGGCTTATTCTATGCAGTTGTTGATTTTAATAAAAGAGTTTTGGCTTTTGAGAGAAGAGTATTCTTTATCCCTTGTTTTCGGTAGATATTTAGAGATCTCAACGAGTTCAAGAAGACTTTGATTCTTAGGTATTCTTAAACTAAATAAGAATCTCTGCATTTATCTAGTTTCCGCTTCATCAATACCTGATGCAGCGAGATATTTGGAATATATCTAAATATCTTTATTCTTTATTTATTTATTTAGATAATCATCTTTTATTTGTATTTTCTATATTTTAAAGAGTTTTCCTATTAGGATTAGGGTTTTTGGCTTTATCATAAATAGCCGTTTAGGCTTATTGTTCTATGCATTTTTTGATTTAAATAGAGCTTTGGTTTTTGAGAGAAGAGTATTTTTTATCCCTTGTTTTCGGTAGATCTTTAGAGATCTCAACGAGTTCAAGAAGACTTTGATTCTTAGGTATTCTTAAACTAAATAAGAATCTCTATATATATCTAACTTCTGCTTCATAAGTTGGTATCAGAGCGTGGTTCTTTGACTTCTCAATCAAGGAACGATTCTGGAGCCGTCATGGTGACTGACAGCATATATCCTATCCCGGATGAAAATCCATTTGTGGAGAAAGAGTCCCATGAGATCTATCAAGAGATCTATGGTGGTCCGATATACGACATCTATGAAGACGATGTTTTGAATACTGAACACGTTGATTTTGTGTTCAACCCTGATTCCTTTCATATATCCGTGCAAAATCAGAAAAGTGCAAAGGCAAGAGAAGAGCAGATCTGTGCAGTCTTCCCGTGTATCATCTTTGAAGATCTG
>KE155955.1:72179-87774 GCA_000411075.1 Sisymbrium irio
ATTTATTTATTTTTAAATTAATTTGATAATAGATTTATCAACCAAATCAATAAGAATATATTAGATTTTATAGATTGAATTTAGTAGATTTTTATTTTAGTTTTTTAGGAAAATGAGACTTATTAAATTTAAAATATTTTTAAAAAAATGTTTGGTAACAGGTAATACAGATTAAAATAAATAAAAAATAAAAAAGTTCTGAAAAAATGTGGGAATACGACATCAGCAAAAATAACTCTAAATGCTTCTCATTTAATATATAGTAGATTATTGTAATTTTTAACTAATAGTATAATAAAAATGAATTATCACATATGAGAAAGTGTAGTTTTCAAAAAGTAAAAATTGAGATGTATTTCTCAAATTTTAAATCATAAACAAGGTAATTTTCAAATTATCCCTATATTTTAGGTGTTTATATTTACATTAAGCAAACTAACCGTACTATTCTTGTTTTATTTGTATGTTTGTACTTTGTTTTTTTTTTTCACATGAACCACACACACCTTCCTGGGTTATACATGCTTTTCTCGTGAGATTTCATTTACAATTTTGATTAAAAGTGTGTTCATTTGTTATTTCCTTGTTGGGTTTACTAAAATGTGTTATTTCATGCATATAACTCTATAACCACATATACTTCCGGTTTTAAAGTTGGGTTCTTTCATTTTAAAATTACTTCATTTTCTTAAATAAGGATTTTTCATGTTTCTTTCTTTTCCAAGTTTTCATCACGTAACTTCCACTAAAAAAGGTGTTCTTAGGTAATTTAAATGATTAACAAAAAGAAAAATCTTTTGATTTGAATATCTTATTGATCATTCATAAAAAAAAAAAACCACCACTAGCTAGGGTATGAAACAGGTATTCAGTTAAGGAATTTAACTGAATTTGAAGGAATTAAGCTTTCTATTAAATTATACTATTATTCAATTATCTAGTTCATTACGTCAAAAGAATTATGTAGTATTTATAGCCATTTTCTAATAACTTTAAAATTTAGTGTTATTTAATCTATAAATTTCTTAATGGGTTTACCCTGCTATGTTAGTTATTTCACATGTATGTTATTATATATATGTTAAGACACTTATTTTATTAATGTAAAACTTTTTTTCAGTTATAAAGTTTGCACATCTAGATTTTTTTTATAGGATTGCATTATAATTTTATCTTCATATATCAACTATATTTAGCTTTAAATAATAAAATATTTAAAATCTGTTTAGCACCTTTTGATTTATTTACGGATTACTTTTCGAAATTTTTGGGTACTTAAGTCAAATGTGAATTCTTAATACCTTCTAAGGATTTCTCCAGAGTTATATAATATTTTTGGATAACTTAACAAAGATCTTAATCTAAAATCTAAATATACATATCTTACAGGTTAATACTTTTAGATTTTAAACATTTTGTTTTTATTTATGCAGCAAAGAGACGTTAATATATATCTTATTATGTAAATCTTCATTCATCAAATTTTGTAATTAACATGACAAAGACATATGTGAAGTTTATGGATTAAATTTTGATAGTAAAAACTATATTTAAAATAAATTTTTTTATACAACAATTACTTCAGAATTGTTTGTTATTTTTTGGGATTATATGTTTGAATTTTTATTTTCATGTAAGAAAATTTTATTAAGATATTACTTTTATCATCAATTATATTTAGTAGTAAGTAATATAGTATTTTTATTTTTATAATTATTTTATTCATTTAGAGAGCTGGATTCTCAAAACGTGTTGGTAATCTAATTCAAATTCAAATTTTATTAAATGATGATTAGAAGATTTTAAATTACGGTCATAATTTTTAAATAACTCAGCATGTATCTAAATTGTAAATATACAAATCATAATTACACAGATTGTCAATATTAATTTTTTTTTAATTATTTTCTGCGTATTGAAAATATAAAAAGAAAATTGAAGATTATACTTAATTGCTCTCCAATTCTAATTGAAATGTCAAAATGTTTATAACTTAATTTTGTGTGCTATATAATATTTAATGAAAGTAAATAAGAAAACCGTTGAGTCTTTATATAGGGATTGGGATAATGTGTTTGGGCATTCTTGAGTTCTCACAAGAAAAGATGAAGAGATTCAACAATGGCGTTTTCCACTGCGTGGTTTTTCTTATTTCTCTTCTTCTGGGTTCAGGGCTTTGCATTGATCCTTTCTCCTCCGATCATTCTCTAAAATCAGAGGTACATAAATTAAACTATATATTTTCCAACAGAATACAATGTTCTAATCTCTGTAAAACATAAGAAGTGCCTCATGGAGCCTCCACAAACTAACAACACTGGAGAAGGATTCCAAGAATTAAAGATCAAAGAAAATGGTGGGAACGCAAAAGTAGTAGAGAGAGTTAGTCTTCAAAAACGGAACATATACAGCATCTCTGGTAATAGAAGTTGGTTTGTTGTTTCTTGTTGTGTAAGTTTGGGTTTGATATTCTTGAATTTTTGTGATCCAGCTTGGGTTAAGTTGAAGAATGAAAACGAAAGAACAGTCAGAATAACTCTGAGGGGGACAAATGTCAGAAACGTTCATGGAGGTCAAGTAATGGCGAAAAGAGGATGCTGGTCGTTGCTTAAAGGCGGTTTTATCGTCAATGTCTCAGTCCCTGTCGACATTTACTTTAAGGTAGAATATAAACATTATTGTATGTTTAGTTTTGTATATTCTCAACACTAATGCAGGTACTTACGCGAACCAGAGTAATGGCTTAGCGGCCGCAGATATATATGTACAAAATGTGAAGCTGCAACGGTACAACAAAACACAGTGGAGGCTACAACAAGACCAAGTCATTGAAAAGGTAATACTAAGTAAACACAAACACAAAAATTAGCGTTTGAAATAATCTTAAACCCTACTTGTATTTCTCTTTGAGAAACACAGATTCGAAAGAGCAAAGTGAGATTTCAAGTGAATTTTCAGAACAAAAGCACAGTGAAAGGATCTTTGATTTCTATAAAACAAATCAGACCATCTTTTCTCCTTGGCTGTGCTGTGAACTATCGAATCTTGGAGAGTGATAGCTATAAAGAATGGTTTGTCTCGCGGTTTAAACTAACTTCCTTCACCAATGAAATGAAATGGTATACAACTGAGGAAGTGAGAGGCCACGAGAACTACACATTGGCTGATCCAATGATGCAGCTTGCGAAGGATAACAATGTTCTTGTCAAAGGACATACGGTCTTGTGGGACGATAAGAATTGGCAGCCAATTTGGGTTAAGTCAATAACGGATCCTGAAGATCTTAAGAATGTGACTCTCAACAGGATGAACTCAGTTATGAAGAGATATAAAGGGAGATTAATTGGATGGGATGTGATGAATGAGAATTTGCATTACAACTACTATGAGGACATGCTTGGGAAAAACGCTTCAGCTATGATCTACTCTTTGGCCTCTAAGATTGATCCTGATATACCATTGTTCCCAAACGAGTACAACACCGTAGAGTATGCTCGAGAAGGAGTTGGGAGCCCGATCAACGTGAAGAAGAAGATGGAAGAGATTGTTTCATACCCAGGAAACATGAATCTCAAAGGAGGCATTGGAGCACAAGCTCACTTTGCTCCAGCACAGCCTAACTTGCCTTACATGAGATCTTCATTAGATACGTTAGGCTCTCTGGGTTTTCCGGTTTGGCTTACGGAGGTTGATATGCCCAAGTGCCTGGATCAGGTATAAACACTTGGCTAGTTGATTTTAAGCTAACTTACATAAAATAACATAACAAGCCATCCATGCATGGTTCTGTTTCTGTAATAGGTTAAATATATGGAGGAGATTCTGAGGGAAGCTTACTCGCATCCTGCAGTAACAGGAATAATTTTATATGCAGGGCCTGAAATGTCCGGTTTCAACAAGTTAACGCTTGCAGACAAAGATTTCAACAACACAGAAGCAGGTGATCTCATTGACAAGCTGCTCCAAGAGTGGCAACAAGAACCTGCCGAGATTCCTGTCGAATACCATGAACATAATGATGATGAAGAAGGTCGAATAATCGGGTTTTCACCAGAGATTTCCCTGCTGCATGGACATTACACAGTGACTATTATTAATCCATCGATGAAGAACTTATCCACCAACTTCAGCTTTGAGGTAACTAAGGAGATGGCTCATCTGCAGGTCGTTCAACTTGAAATTGATGCTTGAAAACAGAACCGTATGAATACTGTTAAACAGATCTCAACAGGTTAAAACTACTTAAATGTAGAAAAAAGAAACCTGCAACTGCAAAACATTCCTTTTAAGCTCATCTACTTTCTTGTCGAGAGCTGCATTAATATTTTCTTCATGTAAATGCCTCCCTTCCTTAATTAATTATAATTTAATTAATTTGAAACTATAATTTAATTAATTTGAAACTATAACAGAATAATTTAATGGGAGCATTTGCTAAAATGACATTTTCTTAGACTTTAATAATTAAAATGACTTCTTTCTTTGAATACTGATGCCTCATTTTCAAAGGATGTTTCATCTATCTAGTTATATATTAAAAGCAATTAGAAGATGTTTTGCTGAGTGTCACTACCTCATTTCTCTTTGATCTTTTTATTTTTTATTTATTTTTATTTATTATCCATATTGCCAAACATTATTAAACTTTCCTAAAAATTAAATTTAAATATTTAGTAAATTTTTACCTCTCTTATTTATTTGGTTAAATAATCAAATATTATATATTATATAAAAAATTAAAAAATATAAACAAATTGTTAATTATCCCTCAAAACAGAATATACCAAGTATATTCATTTTGTAAACTTTTTCTTTATTTCTAACAATACCCTATACACTCCCTCATTTTAGTGTATCATTGAAAATGCTCAAATATATATGTTATATCATGGTTACATATTCCTTTGGTCTACAAATCCAAGTTTCTGTATATATATATCTTCTCATCCAGGTACACAAAGTGTGTTCATGATCTAAATATCTTCAACTATCATCTAAGCTTGAAAAAAAAAACAATTGTCAATACCATTTCAAAAGT
Organism: Sisymbrium irio; assembly: GCA_000411075.1. Taxonomy (NCBI): domain Eukaryota; kingdom Viridiplantae; phylum Streptophyta; class Magnoliopsida; order Brassicales; family Brassicaceae; genus Sisymbrium; species Sisymbrium irio. The sequence continues at coordinate 77,218 of KE155955.1, forward strand.
ATATAACAACTAAACATATTTACTCCTTAAGTTACTTCTTACCTAAATAATCACACTATAAGGTACTTTAAGTTCCTGATGTACTTTGGGCCTAATTGTGTGCTTTACAGACCCAAAACAACCCCTCAATGTCCACATTCTTAGTTGGTTAGCTAACCCAATATCATTTTTGTCAGTTACTCGGGTTTCCATCTCAGCCATCCATTAATTTAAAATCATGTGGTCATTTGAAATCATTACTCTCTCGACTGCTTTCATCTCAACCATCGTATTTTCATTAAATCAATCACAATCCAACGGTGAAGATGTTTTTTTGGTAAATATACGGAAAAGTGTTGTGATGTTTGAGAGGAAATGGGGGAAATACTCGACTATCTTTCTTTCAGATCATCTCCAGGATAATTTCTTCACCTGTTCCGACCATTGAACTTCGAAGTGTTCAGGTATTGCATCCTTCTTTCCTTCTCTCACACCAAATTTATGTTTTTTTGCTTCTCTGTGGAGTTTAAGCTGTACGCTTTTTCTTATTATAACTTCAATGAATAACCATTGCTTGATCATTTGCGGTGACTGAAATTGTTCCCCCAATAGAGAGTGGAATTTTGTTATGGACAAGCAAAAAGTGTCGAGAGTTGTTCCGCTTCTTCAAGGGAATTGTTAGAGGATTTGAAAAAAAAAAATCGCTAAAGAGTTCTTTGTAGAGCATTCGCCGAACTTGATTGTCTCCTTGAGTTATTGGACCCCGAACAGCAAAGAATTGGCAACGGGTATACAGACACTGCTGGTTTTTCTCACTAACAACGGTGGTATTGTCTTCTTTATTAAGCATATGAAAGTGAACTCCTCAAGGAACCTGTTTATCAAATTATCATATTTGCTTACCTCAACTTTTTCCATTCCGTCCTTGTCTTCAACTTCAAATGGGTGCTCTACAAAAACTATCACTACCAAATCAAAATGTGGTCTTCCACATGTTTTTGAGCGTTGGTACTGAAAAAAATTAGGGCTTTGCGGAAAATATTAGGGACTTGATTTCCACAAGTCTGATTAATGGTAGAGAGAAAATTGCAATAAAATTAGAATAATCAGAGTGACAAAGTTAACAACTCTGTCGACTTTATTGATTATAAAGTCCATATTTTTAGAAAATTGATGTAAATCCAGATGGATTTAGACTGTAATACAAAACGAATTGAATCAAAACTGTGTAAAACCGAATCAAAACAAAATTGTGTCAAACATATACAGTGTCAAAATGTTATTATTTGTTGCATTTACATCTAATTACATTTTCTTTTTTAAATCATGAATTCTTTCATAACCAAAGTTTGTATAATTTTGAGAATAAGAAAAAACAACATTATTTCTTATTCAAACTTTTTTTTTATTATTTGCTTTAAAAATGACATTATTCCTTAATCTTTTAATTGCATTTTTCACTGATATATAATATTAAAATTTGTCGGAAAAATAATAATATTCAAATTTATATTATATTAAATAAACTTATTATATGAAACTAACTTTTAATGATGTGTTAAATTATGCTAAATAAAATATTATTGTATATAAGTAATAATAGTGAAATTTAATTAAAATTTTTTATGAATTATAATATTATTTCAAACAATGCAATTATCAAACATTCCAAACCATGTAAAAATAATAGATCACACTTAACTAACTAAATAAAAACAAAAAAAAATTAAAAAAAAAATCATTATTAAAATAAATGATAAATATAACTAAATAATAATATATCAATTATTTTTATAAATCAAATTTTAAGTAAACATATACACAAAACAATATAAATAAATATTAACAAAACAATAAAAAATTGCTTTAAAAAGTTCAAATTTAATATTTTAAATTTTTAATATGTGAAATATTAACTTGAAAAACATTAAAGACCCAACGAATCAAGTTCTCATGAATCAACAATACTGGAACCAACCAAACGACTAATAAAGATTGTAAAATGATGAAATGGGTCACAATAAATCATATGCACATACCAACTCACAATGCCTGCATGGAACTAAAAAATTAATTTCAGTTGTGTTGTTCTTTCATGATCTCGGCTGCTAGAATAACGAGTTCCACCATCTCAAACCCTGCAGCAGAAACAGAATCCGTCCTCTCACAGCTCGATTCACCATCAGCAACTGATTCCATGTCTGATTCAGCCGACCAGCTAATGGGTATGGAGATACCAAGAGCAGTCTTCAAATGAGTTGCTTCTACAAGGATGTCGGAAATGGCTACTTCGCATGTTCTCTCAGCTGTTTCAGAATCATTCGACTCCTTTACCTGTAAAATAGGAACAACTAAAAATCTAACCCAAGAAGAAGGAACCAAAATCTTAGTGAGCTGAAATTACCTTCAAGAGCGCTAGACGAAGCCTGCGGATTGAATTAGTCAAGTGTCCCATGCTTTCCAAGCTCTCTTTCAAAGCTGCGTATTCTACTTTCATTCTGCCAAACCAAAAGTGATTGATCATAGATGCTTCACAGTTATGTTCAGACAAAGGACACCAAAAAAAAGAAGAAAATATTTGCCAATGTAAAGGTAAGATGAGAAACCTGGCATAATCAATGTTACCGGCATAATCTGCTTCACTGTTCGAGTGATTTCCGCCTTCTCTTGAACTTGGGTCAATCCAACGATTTATGTAAGACTTCTTCCACATATTCTTTAGTCTTCCCTCTTTCTCATTGCTGATAACTATTCTCCCACTATTTTCCGTTGTTTCTCCCTCTCTTGTACCACTCATTTTACTGGCAAGGATAACGTACTCTTAGATGAACATATCATTTATCCTCTATATAACCAAATGTGACATATATACAACACAGTAGATTTCCTGGATCTATTATCATCGCCGAGAATTTTCACTACCATGGCAGGTACGAGAAACAGTATTACAAAAGCAAATCATAGAAGATAGATACAAATGATTTCGAAAGTCTGCCTAGACCATTTGCAGAACGGGCAGTACCCTAACCTTCTATATCATTAAAATTTCTGGTAGTCTACATTGTTGGCACATATTTCTCTGATAGAATGATAAAGTTAGTAGCCTAAGACGAACATGCAAATCATAGAAGATAGAGGCAATGATTTCGAAAGTCTGCCTAGACCATTTGCAGAACGTGCAATAATCGAACCTTCTATATCATTAACATTTCTGGTTGTCTACATTGTTGGCACATATTTCTCTGATAGAATGATCAAGATAGTAGCCTAAGACGAACACAACAAAGAAAATAAGACAGCTCTGAGAGAAAAAATTATAAGTACAGGATGGTATCGTACTCTTTTAGCGACTGATATTCCTGTCGTAGTCGTGCTAACTCCATAAGGGTTCTCACCTTTTCATTGGTAACCTAAAAGAATATTCAACATGTTTCAGAACTGAGTCAAACAGGCCAACTTTTTAATCTCAACAGCTTGAAACTACTTAAATGTAGAAAAAAGAAACCTGCAGAACATTCCTCTGAAGCTCATCTACTTTCCTCTGGAGAGCTGCGTTAATGTTTTCTTCATGTAAATGCCTCTCTTCCTGCTGTGATAAAAGTAAAAGAGCTCCAACCTAATAATAGCCGAAAGTATCATTTAAAAACACACATTATGACAGCATTAAAAAAAAAATAGACAGCATACTTAGAATGACTACATAGGAACAAAGGAGACCCGATGATTGCTTCCTCCATTAAGCACTGACGACTAATCAAGAATCATAGGACTTGAGATACAATATCGTTATGAGTCTTCTCACTAGTGTATTTTGGGTCGGGGAAAAGTAATTTTTGCTTTTATCACTAAGTGATGAGAAAAACCTTCTCTTGCAGTGCTTGTGCAAAGGCTTCAGATACATCAGCTCTAGTTGCAGCCGTGATTTTGGCAAAACTAGGTTCCTCAAGCTGCATTCAGAAGAGAAACGCTATTGAGATAGAATTCATGACAAATTGTAAGAGACAATTATCATTCAAATCTCAAATACAACTCGAACCACTTCACATTACAGAAGATCAAGTATCCTATTAGATACTAGTTGTCAGCAGAAAAAAACGCGAAAATTAATGCCAACAAAGGTAGAGGAATTAGAATATAGGATTCTACTAGGGTCAGGCATCATATGTCAGTTTCAGTCAACCAAACGTATTATGCAATCCTAACAAAAAACACGTACACATAATGACACACAATGCAGACCAATAGAGACGAAACTTTGAAGCAAAATCTTCCAGCATTAGACCTGAGTTACTTGACATAAAATGCAGACCAATATAGCAACTCCGAATGACTACAACTGAACAAAAGAGACCCGATGCTTGTTTGTTCCAGTAAGCATTAAAGACAGATACATGAGAAGCAATGTCATTATGAGTCCCCTACACTAGTACATCATAGGTCGGTAATAAAATAGCTTATTACTCTAATCACTGAGAAATGAGTATACCTTCTCTTGAAATGCTTGTACAAGGGCTTCAGATACATCAGCTCTACTTTCAGCCGTGATTTGAGATTCCTCATGCTGCATTCAGAAGAGAAACGCTATTACAGAAAAATCATGACAAACTGTAAGAGACAATAATCATCCAGATCTCAAATAACAGCTCCAACTACGTCACATTACATAAGATCAAGTATGCGATTACATACCGATTGTCAGCACAAGAACACGCAATAGTTAATACCAATTAGGGTTGAGGAATTAGGTTCTAGGAAGGTTCTAGACATTACGTAGGATCAGGCATCGTATGGCATTTTGAGCTAACCAAACAAATAAATGACGAAATAAAAACAGTGCCTCCCTACCAAACAAAAAAACATAATGACGTAAAAATCTTGCAGCAATTACACCTGAGTTACTTGGCAAGATTCAGCAGTTGTGGTCATATGCACATCCCGGCATTCAGATTCATCTGGCTTCAAATCATGTTGCAGTGGCACTACATTCTGTATTTCAGATGAATGAAGTCTGAGTTTTTCTTCTAGATCTTTGGAAATTGATTTAATATATAGTCCTTCCTCATTAAGTAAATTAACGATGTATGCCCTCAGTTGAGAATGATGATGACGCATATCTGTAATGCCATTTATAATCAGCCCATCTGCAACAATCTGTATGCAAGTTAATGGTGACACTTCAAAAAAATTTACACAATAATTATAATGCATTAAGTACCCACATTCTTCTTTTCCAAGGCATGAACCCTCTTCTTCAAATGATTCTCAATTTCTAAGCCCTGGCGTAACAAATGTGAGCAGTTAGCGGATGCTGCATCTAGTTACATAATATTTGAAGATGAACGGATGAGGAACGAAAGTATACATACCACTCGTAGTTTACTTCGAAGATTATCCACAGTGTTCTTAACATTTCGCAACTCTCCTTCAAGTGCAGCCTGTCTGAAAAGAGTTGTTCAAATAGCAGATAGAAACAACAAATCACCGCAGTAATCTGACACATAAGGCTTCGTGACATAACCATGTTAATACTAAGCTTATGCAGATATCTTGTAACCTTTGCCCATCATTTTTGGTGAAGCGTACACTTATATTTCCGAGAATGATCATCTTGTCCTATATCCAGATCATGTTAATGATCATCTTGTCCTATATCCAGAATGTAAAATAACATTTCGCAACTTTGGTATACGCTATTTTTATACCCCTGCTACGGACGATTTTCAATATGTTGTCTTAGTCTTTAGTTTGACGTTTACTATCTGTACTTATGGGCAATCATACAACGGTAACAACCATTATCCAATCTTTTCCCAGATAAACTCATTGTTCAGAAAATCATACTAATTGAAAGAGAATAATCTTCTATTGGAACCAACTTAACCAGCCAGTGGTGAATACACAACACTCAAATGGCGAAATAAGCAAGCTTGCCAGCTTAGCTTTGAGACAGTATGCAAATAAGGATTGGAGATGTTTTCAGAAACTTACTACATATTCTGATGTTGAAGGATCATTGAAAGTCCATGTTTCTTTAGGATCATCCAATAAACTTGTACACTTATCATGCAAACTCACTTCAAGGGAATCACAAAGCGAAGCTATACGGATATCATAGAACTTCTCAGTCACCTGAATAGAGAGAGAGTGACTAGTAAGGTCACTGACGATCATAAAGTTAAAAAAAAATAAACGTTATAGACTAATAAACAGGTAAACTGAAAAGATCGGAAGTTGTGGACTTTAGAAGAAAACCAAGGGGAAGAAAACGTTATAGACTATTTGGATGAAATTATAATTATACAAGAACCGAAGTTCACCTCTGCATATGCTCTATTCTGTTCTTCAAGTTTTTCCAAGTCAGCTTGCAACGTGTCATTTAGTCTCTTCTGTATAACACAATCGGAGCTGAGTTCTTCCAACCTGTTTACGATTACCAGGGACCAAACAAGAAGGGCGGGAGATATAAGTAAGACAAGAATAGGAGAAAGCATAATGCAACTTTCTGAGCAAGGCTTCTTAAAAGCACAATAACTTTATTTTCTATGGAAAGGGAACAGGGCCATAATTACCGCATCTCAATTTCACCAAGCTTCTCAGACATCATTTCGGCTTTCTCGTTAGCTTTCTCAGCCTAGTAAAAGTAAGGGGAACATCAAAAAGTATGTTAAAAAGAAAAGATTTCTAAATAAAATTTGTTATTAGACTGATGCAATTCTCTCATACCTCCATAACTGATTTATCCCTTTCAGAAAAAGCAGCTGCCACAGAACCCTGGAAAAACCTAACCTGCTTCTCTGCTTCCAAGTTCTGAAAGCCAAAGAATACATCAGAACATTTATATGTTAGGAAGACGCGTTTTTATAAATAAAGCTGATCTAAAACTTATTATGAAATGAGAGAGACCTTTGCTACTTCTGCAGCATGTAAATCTGCTAACTGCGCCTGAAGAGACAGTTTGTGAGCAACACTCGCAAAACCTAAGACACTTTTATTTAAGAAACTTTTAAGAATGCTCACTTTCACCCGGTAAGCTTCTGCAAGCTCCTCTTGAAGATTGTGTTTCTCCCTTGTGCAACCAGCCAACTTCAGTTTCAAGCTCTCTATCTCCTGCTCCAAGCTAGCTGTCCTAATAGAGTATAATCCAATATCACTTAATATAATTTCCAGCAACGAGGTGCTTATTTTACACATCTATGAGATGGAAAGGAAAAGAAAAAAAAGGTATCCTTGAATTGCTGAATAACAAGAAATGTGATAGAACATGAGATACCTCTGGAAATGCATCCGAGTAGCCACACCAAGAATACTAGGTCCAGCTTGTTGCATGCACAACTGTTCAATATCTTTCTGTAGTTCATTACGCTCTGCGTATTAAAAAATCAAATAAAAATAATATTGTCAAAGGTAACATATATCAGGTAATCAAGAAGCAGAGTAAACATCAAGTCTCAAAAACCGTCATTGATAATATCTTTAAATAAGTATAATGCATAGACACTAGACCTCTAGCAAAGTCCCTATAACGTACATAACCCAAAAGAAAAAGAGACCAATTTCTGCAAGTTTAACAATGTCTAAAAATGCTTCACAGGTCATGAGCCTTGACTAAAAAAGTAGTTATTTCTAAGATTATACGAAGAAAGCACAAGTAGATAACTAAAAGGAATCATATTTGCAAATGAGAACGCGGTTCGGAAAAGCAGAAATACTTTGAAGTAAGAAGACAGACAAAAGCAGCGGAATATAACTTGAACAAGGCTTCAGAGAAGCAAAACATAAGACGATAAACTGTTGTTATAAGCCTACAAAACATGCCCAATGTCTAAATGACAGCCAACAAGATATTTGTACTAAACACTAGAAAAGAAATCACAACAGGAGTTGAGAAAGACTGTACCATGTTCGAGTTGTTTAATCCGAGCCCTTAGGTTCTCGGTCTCATCTAAATTATGATCCATATTTGATTCGTTGGACTGAAAGTCTGAAAGTTAGAGACTTTGGTGCTTAGAAGAGACAAGAACCCCAATCCCTAGCAAACCCAGAAGCAAGATTAGCTAAAGATCAAAGTAAAATCACAATTCCGAAGCCAAACAGTATATAAAGGAAGAAACTTTGAATGGTAGTAACAACGGATTCAAGAAGACGAGATTCTGAAGATCAAGAAATGGTATCGAGAGAAGATTTGGGGGTAAAGAAGAAACAACGATCTGGGTGTGAAAAGTTTGTACCTTAGACCCAATTATCTTTCTCCCTCGGATTGACCAGAAAATGTCTTTGTCAGATTATAATGTTTTCTGGGATATTCACTAATTTCTCTGTGTTTGGCTACTTTTTTTTTTGTTGGATTGATAATTAAACAAAATGTTTTTTTACTTCTTTTTTTGTTTTATATCTTTTGTTATTGATTATACAAATGTTTGTTAAATACTGTAATAAAAACTACAAATCCTTATAACATCTATCGATTTAAAAAATATATATATATTAATTTTATAGTTAAGCATGTCTAGTTGATACAGAATTTTTTTTATCGATTATAATTCAGTGATTGAAGTTCATTTAACTAGAAACACTAAAATTTCAGTATTGAGTGAAATCAATCATTGACAAAATTTTGAATATTTATCAAAATAAATGAGCTAATAACACATACTTTTTATTCAAAAAATATTTAAATAAAATAAAATATACTAACTAATAAACTTTCTAGATATATGGCAATGTTAACCCGAAACAAATGAATAAGGAAAACAAGTTAATTATTTTGGATATTTCTGAATATTCTTAAATTAAAATCTACTAACTAATAAATCTTTGGGAAATTACACTAGATATACAAAAACTATCGCATAATTTGCGATCTAAACAGTCACTATTACAACACTGTTAAATTAATGGAAACCCAAAAATAACCTTCTGATATAAACGATATGAAGAATATATATGTATATAATGTTATTATTTGCGACTTCGTGCACAGTGTTGTGTCAGATAAATCATAATTACCAATTATATACTTACATATATTATTACCGATATAGGTGCATTACCTATACACGCCTGTTCACATAATAATTCACGTATCCACAGGTCGCGTCGGTTTACAAATTTTTTCTTAAAGTTGCATTGTTTTGTCTGTCGGAGAGAGGTGACGTCCGGTGAGTATAGTTTTTTATGTTCAGGCAGTAAAGATTTCGGAATCCGTTCTCTGATATCAAGATCAAGAGTTTCTTCCAATTTTTGTCCTGGAAATCCAAATTCTGATTTCAAAATAAGGTAACAACGTCTAAGAGTATTGATTAATTATTTTTGCAGTATGCTCTTGATGTCTCTAATTTATATCTGTATATGTAGATGGTTTCGTCGAGAATCATCGACTCTCCTCCTGACTCACCGGAGGGGGAACATCTTAACCTTTCGTAGAGAATTTTTGCAGTGGGTGAAGAACCAGTCGGCGTCCGGATTAGCTCGTATCACACTTCCGGAGCAATCCTGATAGGAATCTCCCAATAATGATGCACTCTAAGTTGGTAGGGATTATCCTTGACTTCTAGAGAGTAGATAAACTCGAAGAAATAGGCGGTAGAATGAATGGTCGCACAGAAGCTGTGGAAGACTTCTGATATACCGGTTGATCCCTTAGATATGATGCACCAAGACGGATCGAAATGGATCTAAGGATCGCACAAGAGTTGCGGAAGGCTCTTGATATTCCCGACTCAATGCCCTAGGATATGACGTACCTAGACGACAAAGAGGATTTGATCAATGGATATTACCCACCATGATCAGAAAAAATGAGTTAACCACTCAAAAGGTTTCAAAAATATTAATCAAAGACTTATTTTTTTATTCATGTCATGAGCCTCATTATATAAAGGAATTACAATTAATTTTCGTCCATAATAGTTGCTGAATATGCAGAACATCTAGGGAAATAAGATTTAAACTCTATTTTGCATGTAAGAGAGAGAAACACACTAAATTAATTGCTCTTCTGACTCTGGACGAAAATCAGTTTTGCTTTGATATTTTTGGACTGAATCCACTTTACTAGTCTTCTATGATTGACCTTGTAGCTTAATTCATTATGGGCTGGTCGGAAATACTCTTTGAATGCACACATGTCCAAATTCGCTTAACTGGAGAACACCTGACTTGTAAATAGCATAACTCCTTCATCTGACCTCTGTTTAATATGATTCTTCTTCGAGGAACTTTATAATTGAATTGAGCACATTCTCCAAGTGGTTTTACACATAGAAGCCTTGTGGTTGGAATGATATGGGTCGAACACTAAACATGTATCTTTGTTGCTTCCCAGATTCTCACCACTAATGATACAATCTCGGATCATAGCACCGGTTCAGAACAAGAACGGATGGGGCTAGAATCAGAAGACGATGATCCACCCGAGCAAACTGAGGTTAGAAGGAAGATTCACCGTACTGATGGACCAGAGGAATCGATTGCTCGAGACAGATCTCCCATGGGACAGACTCGTTCGGAAGTTACCCGTAGTAGAGCCTCGGACATCAGGAACGTTCGCACGGACGACCCGACACGACCCAACGGTCA